>JARFJB010000586.1:5407500-5612500 GCA_036346205.1 Vesta saturnalis | reverse complement strand
TAACTTCTATAAAAATATGGAAAATACAGTTCAAACATTTAAATCTTATTTTATAATTACTTCCACAGACTGTATCGCTAAAAAAATTTTATTTGCTCAATCGCTTTAAAATGTTCGAAAACGTCCAAAAACAAAACTTGAGCAAAAAAATCTTGTCTGTGTGTGTGTGTTTTTGTGTTTGGTGTTTTTGTGTGTTTGTGCGTTTGTGCGTTTGTGCGCTTGTGCGGTTGTGCGGGTGTGCGGTTGTGCGCTTGTGCGGTTGTGCGCTTGTGCGGCTGTGCGTGCGTGCGTGTGTATGCGTGTGTGTGTGCGTGTGTGTGTGTGTGTGTGTGTGTGTGTGGTGGGTGCGTGCGTGCGTGTGTGTATGCGTGTGTGCGTGCGTGTACGTGCGTCCGCGTGTGTGTGTGTGTGTGCGAGTGCTTGCGTGCTTGAGTGCGTGAGTGCGTGTGAGTGTGTGAGTGTGTGAGTGCGTGAGTGCGTGTGAGTGTGTGAGTGCGTGAGTGCGTGAGTGCGTGCGTGCGAGCGTGCGTGCGTGCGAGCGTGCGTGCGTGCGTGCATGTGGGTGTGTGTGTATCAGATTGAAATTTGGCACACATATGGATGTCAACTACCCAAAGCGACTGATTGTTTTTGAGGTCAGTGGGGTATGGGGAAAGGAGTAAAATTTGGGGGCAAGTACCCCTTTTGCAAATTTTTATTTATTTTTATTTTTTTCCTTTTAATATGTGATTAGTAATATAAATTTGAGTATTTTTTGTCCCTACGCTTTTTCTGTACAGCAAACGGATTATAAGGTATTCGCAAAAAACCGGTTTTTCCTAAATATCTCCGGAACTACTTAATATATTCAAAAAGTGAAAATACCATTAGATAGGAAATAACATTTCTCACAAAAAGTGTTTTTGCAATTTTTTCGAAATATCTGCAAAAAACTCGATTTTGGAACCAGCCCAGATGATTTTTTTGAAATTGCAGTATTAGATAGAAAATCGAATTTCTGATCGAAAAGCATTCTTATAATATTTTTTTAAAGTTAAGTGTTATTTACAAAAAACCGATTTTTTGATGTGGAAGTATTGATACAATTTGCAGCGGTTTCTTTAACACTTATTTCGCTTTGTATTGAGAAACTTTATAAAAAAAAGCTAAGTAAAATTGAATTATCTTAAGAAACATGTTTAGACATTTTCTTACAAAGTTGATCGTTATTCAGTATTCAAAAAATTTGAACGAATACTTAAATTCCACTTTAGAAATTTCACGTCGCATCAAAAAATTGCATAAAATATATTTAATTTTAGCGTTAAAATACTAAAACACACACGCACAGCTGCACGCAATCACCGACACCCACGCACGCACCCACCCAACTACCTTCCTATCCGCCCACCCACCCACACACATTGGTGTTTCGGGTGCTAGCACGCGTTGGTGTTTTAGTAGTCTGTTTACTCGACGTTTCGACTACTCATCTTCAGAATACGTTTAACTCTTGGCTGCTGCTTCATTTTGAACTGACTCCTTTTTGAAGGAAAGGAAAGGAAAGGTCACATATTTCATTCCTTCCCCAAGGGATAGGGCGGACTGTTTGAGCTTTCGAAGCTCCTTCAACCACAATCATGGATTTCCAGCATACGATACATACATACACTACGTATATATGCATGATGGGATTAAGGATGGGTGTGGTCAGGATAGGACCAGAAGGAACGGAGTTATGGTTCTGAGAGGGAACATACTACCGCAGCATTTGACTAAGTAGCCGTACATGGTGTGCACGTACGCAGTGACCATGCCGATACATGTGTATGAGGAAACCCCCTGAAAAAACCTCATACAAGGTAAACAGTAGCGGGAATAGAACCCATTACCTTCCGGATGCTAAGTTCCATGTTGTCGGTAATCTTGATCCACCATCCCTGAAATTTAGGTTATGTATGTGCTCAAAATAGAGAAGCACATAGACAACGTCATACATACATACATATATTTAAAATTATTCACCCTATATATATATATATATATATATATATATATATATATATATATATATACATATGTATATAGGGTGAATAATTTTAAAGTGGATACAAGAGGATATCTCGAAAACCGTTTGACTATTAAAAACGCAACTTTACGATATTAACATTTTACAAGGGGGACGATTTCATTAAAATTTTATGACACACATTAACATTTCAAATGGAATGATATTTTTTTTGCAACATTTTATACCGTGGAGTCAGTTATGTATTACTACAAAAAAATGTATTACTACAAACTATGATCAAATTTGTTTTAATTAAAATGAAATGCAGTAGAAGCCAATATGACATTTTTAATGTAGGACCGTGCATGCAACAAATGGAAACACGTGTGTCGTTTCCATGGAAACTATTCATTATAAGCTTGAAACTAACATGACATTTTGTTAGATATTATAAAATAGACTGTATGGGTTGTCAAAATGCGTCCTCCTTGTAGCATGTTAATATCGTAAAATTCCATTCTATATAGTCAAACGTATATATATATATATATATATATATATATATATATATATATATATATATATATATATAGTAGTCGATATATGCCCTTATAACACCTAAAATATTCGCACTGATATATATATATATATATATATATATATATATATATATGTCCCATAATGAATTGAAACATGGAAGAATCCTGACCTAAAATTATGACGATTTGCGAAATATGTCCTTAGTAAATTGTTGATAATTAACAAATTACAGAGTGAAATATTTTTAGCTTGGTAATGGCTCTAACTTTTAATACCTGCATTTTTGTACTAAATTTAGTGGAAAGTTTTACTGAGGTACGGTGCACACAACCGTAGAACAATATGTTAAATTGCATTTGCCAGTGGCGTACAATATGAATGACAAACCCCTTCACCGCTCCTAAATATTACTCCACTGTGCGAATATCAATTTTATTTTGCTGTCTATCCACATGTGAACATTAGTTTTTTTTTTCCTTTTTACTCCGCTAACAAAAACCGCAATTAAGTTCGTCAATTAATTAAGTATTCACCGTTACATATTGTTAAGACTTGAATTAAGTACTATAAATAATTATACCGTGATTCGTAATAAAGGTCAAATAAATATAGTAATAAAGTTTAGTTATTCAGAATAAAATCATTACATAGTACATTTGATAGTAAAAACTAAAACCATGTTTTATTATTATTATTATGTTATTATTCTGGCTTCCTAATAACAGTGCACAATTTTAGTGTCAAAATAATGAATAGTAAACAGGGAAATCCTGACCTACTGTGTATTTACCTCTTTAATGGTTATTATGTCGATAATTATCCACTTAACAAGAGTACATATTTTACCTACAAGATGACGTAAAATATGAATTTATAGTAGAAATGCAAAAATACAGGGTATTAAAAAAGTTAGAGCCATTAACAATTTCATAATTTTCAACTTTAATACCCTGTAACTTTTCATTTATTAACATTTTACTAACGTCCATTTGGTAAATTGTAATAATTTTAGGTCAGGATTCTACCATGGTTCTGTGCATAATTCATTCTAGGACAACCTATATATATATATATATATATATATATATATATATATATATATATATATATATATATATATATATATATATATATATATATAGGTTGTTTTTCACGTGTATTTGAAAGGACCTGGTTATTATTTGTATCCAAAGCTTATTCACATAACATCAGTCATTTATAATGATTAAACAAGTTTGGATTAGATCACAGTCAGGTACACAATCAATAGTGGAAAAGACTTTGATATCGTCGGCGTAAGCTAATACACATCACCAAGTTTATAAATTAAATCATTTATATAAATAATAAATAACAAGGGTACAAGGTTTGAGCCATTTGGAACACCATATGGCGAACAATAGAAACGGAAGTATCTCTGTTAGTAAGATACGAAGCAATAAAGTCGATAAGATCAGCAGTAAGTCCTACATTATTAAGTTTCCTTAAAAAAGTCTGGTGATTCATGTGATCAAGAGCTTTGGGTATGTCTGTGTACGCAACGCCGATCTGTTTCTTGGCGTCAATGGATTCATACAGTTGAGCGCTCTGTAATACAAATACAACTACTGACCTATTCCATATTCGTTTCTCTTTTTATACTCTCAACTTTCACTTTCTCGTTCGCCGTTTTCTCTTTTGGTGTTTTCTTTTTTATTATTTTCTGCAGTTCTTTCGCTGTTGAAGTCTTCAGTAGAACCGATTTCCAACCTTCTGGTAGTCCTTGCGTGTCGTCTTTGGTATTCAAGTTTATTGGTCGTTCCGCTACTTTTACTGCTTCTCTTATGGTGCGGCGTGTATTGTTTTCAATATTGGTATGCATTGTTGTGTTATCGAAATCTATCTCATGTCGTGTGCTATTGACATGTTGTGCCAATAATGATATCGTTTTATTTTTATGTACTTCTTTCCGGTATTCCTCTTTTCTTACATTAATCCTCCTATTTTTTTGGCGCATGTACGTTTTCTCGCACTCTCGGCATGATATTTCGTATACTCCATGGTTTTCTTAATTTATTTTTATATTTCAAATCTTTCTATCGGTCGTAAATATGGTTTGAATCTTGTGTTTCTTCAGGGCCTTACTTGCTCTGGCATTGATGCCCTTTATACAATGACTATGAACATAAGAAAAAGCAGGACAACAGCGTGATGTTTTTCACAACAATAAAGAGACAAAAAGGATGTGGTGCCAAAATATTATAGTCATGGTATTCTCCAAAACGACAAAGACACATACATGAATTGCAGAAACAGCAAACTATTTTGACAGACGATAGAGAAATAGAAGAATATAGGTGACATAAGCCACTAAAGAATGACGTTCCCAAAAACGTAAGTGTGAGTAGGTGGATTTAGAATTTACAGATAATAAAGATACAAATTTGGTATTTTTGAAACCCTCTAGAGTTAAAATCAAATACAAAAGGAAGCTTGGTTTTGAAATAAATAAATATGATGACCATGAGCATTGTAGTCATATATTATGGTACGATATGGTGTAAGACAATGAACCTTGGTATTTTCCACAACGATAAAAACAAGATAAATACAAAAAGAATATTCGATTTTCAGATAGATTATTAAAACAAATGGGGTGATCATTTTACTCCTACATTTTGTAGTTATATGAACCCCAAAAGCAGTAAAACATGTAAAAACAAGATCATGACCAACTATAAAAAATTGGGGGTGGCAAACTCTCACAAGTATAATGGTAGTTTTTAAAACAATAAAAACGTATAAAAATCGCAAAATGGATAAACGATTTTGCCAAGCATTAAGAAAAATCGTAATCAAAGTTTTTTTGAAATTGTGGCGAAAAAAATACAAAAATGTTAAGAAAGGCTTTATTACAATAACCTTGATATAGAAAGTTTCATAAATATAAAGTCCCGACGTGGTATCTTCCGAAACAGTAAAAAACAAAAGAAACATAAAAGGACTATTATGAGGGGGGGGGGGGTTACAAAACTAAAAGCTAACAAAGATATCTTTCAAACCTATTTAAACTTACAAAAAACCAGAGAAATGGTTTGTTGTATTCAGTACGGAAGGGCTTGAAGTTGAAAAAAGGAGAACAGTTCCAACGCGGTATTTTCTAAAACGATAAAAATGAAAAGGAAATACGAGAATATTCGAATACGGTATGACTTATTAAAATTTTTTATGACCAGGGAACGATTGGTTTTGGTGATCACTGAAGTGTCTGGAATACTCAATGACGAAAAGTTGACTGTCAATGTGGGTAGGGCTTATAGCACTTTAAAACTACAATAATACAACGAGGTTTTGTATTGTTAAAATGGTCATAAATGCAAGACAAAATACCCATACTTGTTTGCAGAACAATAGAAACGAAACCGAAACATGATGGTCCATTATGAAACTTATTATTAGAATATGGGACGATTAAGATACTATTAGAACTTGTAGTTATTGAAGTGTCCAAAACAGGACAAATTTATATAAAATATTTAAAGGTATGACCTTGAACATGAGAACGCGACTGGATATCAGTGTGGAATTTTCCACGATAAAAACGAAAGGAAACACAAAACGGTATTTGATTTTAGGAATAACAATTCAAAAAAAATGCAATCATTAAGGTACCATTACATACTGATGTCAAATAAGCCCAAAGAAATGTAAAAAAGGCTTACGGCGATGACTGTCATAAAATGGTGGTGAAAAAAGCCATGAAAACATGAAGAAAAGATTTATGGTTATGGCCGTAAACACATAAAGAGACATGAGATGATAATTACAAAATAAGCTAGGTATCAACGTGGTATTTTCCAAAACGATAACGGCAGAGAGAAACGCAATAGTTCATTATGACATCCATAACTAAAACAAGGCAGGATTAAGTTACTGTTAGAAGTTATGGTTACTGAAGCCTTAAAATCAGAAAAACTTAAATTAAGAATTATGATGTGGAGGGAGGGAAGTAGTGGTATAGTACTGAAAACAATAAAGGATGACAACGTGGCATTTTCCACAACGATAAAAATGAAAGAGAAGATAAAGATTTTAGAGGAAGGGATTAAAGAAAAATTGTAATCAATGTAGCTTTCCGTAACCCTCAAAAAAGAATGTATAAGAATGGCGATTACTTGGTGGCTACATAATACCGACGTGGTATTTCCCAAAATATAGAAAATGAAAAACTAGTAAGATATTTAAACCGGTATTACCAAAAAATGGCATAGAAATCACAAAAATCATATAACTGCAGAAGAATATGTGGAAGGGAAAGTTTGGATACTAAAAACATTAAGTGATCAAGGTACAATTAGATGTTGTGGTCGTTGAAACATACAGAAATGGAAAGAATAAAATTAGGTGATGACCATGAACATGTGGGGATTTTCGATTTTGCCGCACGTTGTTCATAATAGTCATAAATACAAGTAAAAAACCTATGTATTATTTTCCCAGACAACAAAAACGAAACCGAAACGCAAAAAGAATAAATAGTGGATCATGACACATATTATAAAAAAATAGCGTAATTAAAGTGCTATCTGAACTTGCCGTCATTGAAGCCCCAAAAATAGGAAAAATGAAGCATTATGGATGTGGTACCAAATACAAGGTAGGATACCAACGTGGTATTTTCCAGAACGATAAAAACGATAGAGAAATGCAAAGAGAATTGTATGTGACATTAGTCACTAAAAATGGCGTTCCCAGAACACGATTAGATTTTGTAGTCGTGACACCCCCAAAAACGTAGTGCGACTAGAGGGTTTAGAATTTAAAGACACCAATTTGGAATTTTTGTAAACCTCTAAAACGAAGACCATACGTAACAGGTCGCTCGGTTTTGACAAGAATTATTAAAATAAATTAAATTTTGTTACAATTTGAACCCTAGAAAAAGTAAAAAATTAAAGAAAGTGTTTAAATTTATGATCATATGGGTAGAGGAGGGCTATAGTAATAAAATTGAGCAAAATACCAACGAGGTATCTTCTAGAATGATACAGACGTAAAGGAAACAAAAAAGAATGTTAGATTTTGATAGAGTTATTAAAAATTGGCATGAGGGATACTAAACCCTCAAAAAGTAGATGAACGGTTATAACAAGATCATGTGGAGAACGATAAAAATGTAACGGGGGCGCAAAAGAAAATTGTTTGTTATACCTCATATAGTAGATAATTTTACATTAAAATATCAAAAACAGGCACAATGTAAATAAATAATTTAACATGATGGCTATGAACATTGTCGGTAGTCACAATGTCCGCAACGATAAAAACGACAGAAATAAAAAAGAATCTTAGTTTATGAGATCCATTATTAAAACAAATGGAGTGATCACTGTTACATTTGTTGTGGTTATATAAACCCCAAACGTAATAATATATGTTAAGAAAAAGATGCAGGAGAAGACAGCGAGCATCATAGAAACGGAGTTGCCTTTATAGTAACAAAGGAAATCAATAATACGGTACTCGGTTTCGTGCCTGTGTCAAATTCAACGCAAAAACAATGTAAACTGAATGTAATACAAGTCTACGCACCAACTTCCGAAAGTAGCGAGGAAGATCTTGAACAATTCTATAAGGATGTTACACCAGCGCTTAAACAGACAAAAAAAGAAATAACGTTACTACAGGGGATTTTAATGCAAAGGTAGGGAACAAAGCAGAAGATGTGACCGGCAAGTACGGTCTTGGAAACCGAAATACATTTTATCTTAATAAACAAAATATTACGAAATGCGGTCAAATCAGCAAAAACATATCCTGGCACGGATGTTCCATCCGACGATAATTTACTGTTGGGAATATTAAAACTACGACTAAAGAAACTTTCTAGAAACCAACCGCGACCACTCATAAGACGAGAACGTTAAATATGAAATCACACAACACTTGCATAATAAGACTGATGAGGTCCAAACACGTTGCAACAAGCGAAATTGAGCAAAGATGGGACACCGTTAAAAATATAATTATAGACACAACCAAGTCAAAGCTGGTCAACCAAGGAGGAGAAATAATTGATGGATGACAGATGAAATCCTTGATCTTATGGAAAAACGTAAAACATAAAAAAAAGACAAAATACAGTACCAACGAATACACAAACAGATTAAACGGAAAATTAAAGCAAAAGAAAACTGGTTAGCATAATTGAACAGTAAGAAAGGCAACATAATGTATTCAATTTACATAAGAAGGTGAAAGAAATTACCAATATATGTGAGATAAGACGAAAGGGAATACTTAAGGACGATAACGGCGAGGTCATCTTAAATATAGACGGAAAACTAGACAAATGGAAAGAGTACATGTAATCTCTGTATACCGATGAACACAGAGACGATTTAGAAGAACTTGTAATTCAAATAGAACCTAACATCACTACATAAGAAGTCTCCAACTCACTAAAGAAGCTAAAGAGTAACAAAGCACCCGGAAGTTAATTCAAGAAGACCATCTGGATATCATAACCGATCTCTTCGACCAAATATATGGTACTGGAATAATTTCGAGGGAATGGTACGTTTATTCCGATTCCGAAGAAATCGAATGCAAAAAGGTACGAGGAATATAGATCGATAAGCGTTCTTAAAGATTGCACACAAAAGAATATACCGAAAGGTGGAACAAAATATAAGCAGAACACAATTCGGATTTACAAAAGGTCTCGGCACAAGAGAAGCATTATTCTGTTTGGATGTTCTAATTCAAAGAGCGTGGGATGTTCAACTGCGATGTCTTTATCTGCTTTGTAGACTTTCAAAAAGATTTTGATAAAGTAAATCACAATAAGTTAATAGAAATACTTCGACAATTAAAGCTTGATGATAGGGATAAGCGTATCATATATAATCTCTATTCGAATCAAAGAGCATTTGCAAGAGATCGGAGGCGTTTAAGGTTCAACAGGGAGTTCGACACAGGTGTGTGCTGTCACTACCACTTTTTAACGTATACTCCGAGAGACTGTTGACTGAATGAAGCGCTAGAAGAGGCGGAAGATGGTGTTTTACTCAATGGCGTCCGTATATGCGGACGATACAATCTTGCTTGACGATACAGCAGGGGAGCTGCAAAGACTTATAGACTGAGTAGCAGTGAAATGCGCGCATTATAACATGCATTTAAATACAAACAAAACAAAAATCATGCTGATAAGCAAAAATAACAGCAATAACGCCATGTTTTATGTAGGTAATTCCCAGATTCTAATTACATCATCTATTATATATTTGGGAATTCAGCTAAACGACAAGTGGGATCAAGCTAAGGAAATCAGAGTAAGAATTGAAAAAGCACGAACTCTCTTTAAGAACATGAAAACTGTGCCGTGCAACACAAAGTTAAATATACAACTACAAACTCGTATTCTAAAAGGGTAAGTGTTTTCGATATTGATGTATGGTATGTAAGCCTGGACGTTGACGGATGCCACGTGCGTTTGAGATGTGGTGTTACCAACGCATGTTGCGTATATCGTGGATCCACCATGTAAAAACGAAGTCGTCTTACAAGCGTATGAAAAAGAAAAGTAGGTGATGAAGACTGTTAAGGAGAGAAAACTCGCATACTTTGGCCACACAATGCGAAATGACAAATATGAAATGCTGCAATTGGTTATGCAAGGAAAAATCGCCGGTAACAGAGGATCCGGAAGATGCCGAATATCATGGTTTCGTAATCTAAGACAATGGACCGGAAAAACATCTGCAGACTTATTTAGAACAGCAGTCGATAGGATTAAATGGGCCAGAATGATAGCCAACTTCCAATGAGGATATGGCACAGAAAGAAGAAAGAAAAAGACGGTAATCAACCATGAAAAATGGTGGGTAGCAAAATCTCACAGCCACTAGAAAATGAGTATTAAAATAAGCGTAATCACAGTATTTTCAAATTTTGGTAAAAAAATCAAAAACCTAAATAAAGGCTTTAGTGTCATGAAAGAAAAGACACATAAAAAGAACATTCCATTTTGCCATTGGCTATTAAAAAAAAACGTCACTACATGACTATTTGGATTTTATATATTGGATTTTTAAAAACATAAAAGATATAAAATGTAAAATGTGGTGGTTACAAAACTAAAAGTTAACAAAGATACCTACAAAAAACCAAAACTGTACAGAACAAGCTATTTGTAACCATAAACATATGGGTGGGGAAGGACTTACATGGGCACAAAGTACCAACGATAAAAATGAAAAGGAAACACGAAAATACTCGAATATGGGATGGTTTACGTTTATGGTCATAAAATAAGGAGTTTAAAGAGGGTTTAATACAACATTCAAATACATTCGCGCCACTCTCTAACTTATTTTTAAACGTAGTGATAAATACGAAGAACAGTCCTTCATGATGTCTATTAATAGAACATGACGCATTTAAAGTACTACTACTTGAAATCTCAAAAACAGCCACGGTGTAAACAAATAATTTAACATGATGCCATAAACATTGTCGTCAGGTGATGGATGGTTATGATATGGTGCTCAAAATAAGACAGATTGCCACCATGGTATTTTCCACAACGATAAAAACGAGAGAAATACAAAAAGAATATTTGCTTTAGACATGGAATGTTAAAACAAACGGATTGATCATTTTACTGTTACATTTTGTGGTTATATAAACCCCAGAAAACTTTAAAAAGAAGATGATATCGTGGTATTTATCGAAACAATGAAAACATATAAAAATTGCAAAATGAACACATGATTTTGCCAAATATTCTGAAATAGCACATGATCAAATTTTGGCGAAAAAAATACACAGATGTAAAGAAAGGCTATAACTTTGAACATATTGGACGTGGAGTGCTTATAACTATAAAATCAAGTACCAACGTGATATTTTCCAAACCAAAAAGAAAAGAAACATACAACAACAACCCATTTTGAAACGTCATCAGACCACAATTTGGTTCTTGGTTATTTAAACATAAAGAAATATAATGAAAATATGCGAAATATGAGGAGGGGTTGCAAAACTAAAATCTAACTATGGTACCAATATGGTAGCTTTCAAACCTATTTAAACCTAAGAAAAGGGCAAAACTGATAACAAAAGGATATGAGTGGGAAGGGTTATAAAATTGACACAAAATATCAAAGTGGTATATTCCAAAACAATAAAAACGAAAAAGATATACGAGACTACCCGAACATAGTAAGATTAATGGTTATGACCTAAATGCAACATTGAATACCTCCGTGGTACTCTCTGATTTATTGTTAAAGCTAGTAATAAATACTACATAAAATACCAAGATGGTATTATACAAAACGATCAAAACGAAACAGTAACGCAAAAAGAACAGTTCGCCATGACACGTATTAAAACAACATGACGCATTTAAGGTACTACTATAGGATACTGTGGAAATATAAATAAATAATTTAACATGATGACGATGAACATTGTCGTCATGTGATGGGTGGTTATGGTATGGTGCTCAAAATAAGACAGAATACCACCATGCTATTTTCCACAACGATAAAAACGAGAAAAACAAAAAAAAGATTTTAAAATGGATTAGTAACACAAATGGATTAATCATTTTACTATTACATTTGGTAATTATATGAAACCCAACTCTGAAAATTCCGGGTTGCAAAACCACGCAGGCATTAGAAACGATCGTGGTATTTTTCAGAACCATGAAAACCTCTGAAAACTACAAAAGGAACAAATGATTTTGCCGAGTACTAAGAAATGCCGTATTTTCAAATTTTGGCAAAAAATACACAAATGGAAAGAAGTATAAAATCAAGTATTAGGGTGGAATTTTAAAAAACAAAAAAAAACAGAACAAAAAGGAACATTCCATTTTGGCACTGGCATTTAAAAAAAAGCATCATCAGACCACACACAAATTGGTTTTTGATTATTGAATCCTTATAAACATAAAAAAGGAAGAATGTAAAGTGCCAGGGGGGTTACAAAACTAAAAATCTAACTATGGTACCAATATGGTACCTTTCAAACCTATTTAAATCTAAAAAAAATCAAAAGAAATGAAAAAGTTTCTTGTAACCATACAAATATGAGTGGGGAAGGGTTTAAAGTTATAAAATGGACAAATATATCAATGTAGTATTTTCCAAAACGATAAAAACGAAAAGTAAATACGAGAATACTTGAATATCGTACGATTTATGATCATGACATTAAAGTAACTGGGCTAAACACAACATTAAATACCTTCTGGTACTCTCAGATTTATTGTTGAAATTAGTAATAAATACAATATAAAATACCAACATGGTATGATTCAAAGCAATCAAAACGAAACAGAACAGCAAAAAATACAGTCCTTCCTGACACTTATTAATAGTGGAGTAGTAAAGTTGTAGAAAGTGGTAGAATATTTCAGCTCTGGCGGAGAACACACCAGAAGGTGATAGTATATCAATCCCTGAATGTGAAGCGGGCGAGACCCCTAGTTTTAAGGATCCCGTCGTCTGTAATAACGTCATAAAGGTGGTGGTCATGAGAACATCATATTTGTTTTAACCTGTTGCTTGTTAATAAAGATTTATATTTCATAGCAGCTTATTTCGCACCAGTTGAAGTTTAAAACTGTTTTGTGGTAAATGAGAAAGCCCAATTTATCGTATTACGTAAAAGAAAGAAGAAGAAGAAACGTATAATAGAGTAAAGTCGAAAAAGAAGCCTTTCGGATCTGTAAAACAGTAATGTGTGGCATCAAATCTTATGGTTTTCAGATTACATAATTTTACATAATTTATTAGTGGTATCATATAATAGTGCCAGATAATATATTTTTAATGTTGTTCCTTTTGTTTCAAGTTAAATAGATGCTCATGAGAACGGAAGGAAGAACTGAAGAACACTGAACAGAAAGCACGAGTTCGTTGAAGTTCATTCATCACTCCAGGTACCTCTTGCACTAATCAACTGCGCAGAGTGCATATTATGCCAAACACGAACAGATCAGGTTTTTATTAAACCTAAGACTGAAGGCCACGAAACTCTTGCAAAGGATTTAAGAATCTTTGCAAAAAATATGTCAATTTACCAAGTTGTTTAAGAAAGAAGATGGTAGCGCCGTCCTACCAGCACTAGTGAATCACAATGCAAAATACCATAGACTCTGTACAGAAGCACGTATGATAGCTATAAAGCTAAGCGTAAAACTGACAGCAAAACTGGTAACCGGCCCTCTTCATTATCTTCAACAGGTACACGGCTTAATCGATCTTCCTTATCATCGGCAAACCTGAAGAAAGTCTGCATTTTGTATGACTTAGGAGAACAAAATGGACATCTTGTAAGTGCATCGACTCTTGGTATTGGACCTTCTATCCATAAAATGCTGTTCTGCTGGAACATGAAACTTTTCTCAGGAGGCTTTATTCGACAGACATGGTAGCTCTGGAAGCAAAATATCACCAACCCTGCCATACAAATTTCTTCACAAGGGCGAGGTCCGTTCAAAGAAGTAAGGGTAAATAAGAACTGAATGAAGATTCAAATGTCATGATGCACGGAGGTGTTAGTTAATTAGTTGACTACATTAAAGATAAATAGTTTTGAAGGAGATGTCGGGGACGCAATTAAAGATTCATATTCCCTTGGCGCCTACCGTGACGGGTTGTGTCTGGGACGAGCAGCAGCTTTCCTACTGAAGACGTGGATTCGTGCCTTTCAACAATTAAAGGGCTCATCCAGAGGAGATTTCGCACCCTCCAATTCTGTTCCAGTAGTGCTACAACATTTCATTAAAATATTACTGGAAAGCCCACACGTTGACAGAGAGGAACTTCATTTTGACCGTTGTCAAAATGTAGTACTTTCTATTTCCCAGCTTATCAGACACAACATCGTAAAATCAAAAAGAAAAACATCTGTTGAAATACCTAAACTAAAGAACTAAAGAACGAAACGCCTCTTTCTCTTCACATAGGAATTATGATTCAGAATGTTACCAAAAAGAAAAAAATGGTGAACAAACTATATAAACTTGACTTAAGTGTTTCTTATGACAGGGTCCAAGAGATTTCTACTACAATCACTAATGCCCTGTGTACAAAGTATAATGAAGACGGTGTTGTATGCCCATATCCTATCAGTTCAGATGTGTTCATCACTGCTCCCATAGACAAATACATCATAATCGGTCGTCTAATACTGCCCATAATCCCTTCCATAGTTCCAGTGTGACAGACGTTCAATATACAAGGACTGCATCTGATGTTCTCACAACTACGAACCTGAATATAGAACAATGGAACACAGTAGTCAACGGTAACCTCCACACTTCCTATTCCAATGTTACACCCTCGGGAAAGGTAGTAGAGGATCCACCATTGCCGTGGCTGTAACTTCTTATGAAGACTCTACATTGACGTTAACTGCGATGTCTTTATCTGCTTTGTAGACTTTCAAAAAGATTTTGATAAGTTAATAGAAATACTTCAGCAATTAAAGCTTGATGATAGGGATAAGCGCATCATATCTAATCTCTATTGGAATCAAAGAGCATTTGCAAGAGATCGGAGGCGTTTAAGGTTCAACAGGGACTTCGGCACAGGTGTGAGCTATCACCACTACTTTTTAACGTATACTCGAGAGACTATTGACTGAATGAAGCGCTAGAGGAGGCGGAAGATGGCGTTTTACTCAATGGCGTCCGTATCAATAACTTAAGATATGCGGACGATACAATCTAGCTTGACGATACAGCAGGGGAGCTGCAAAGACTTATAGACTGAGTAGCAGGGAGATGCGCGCATTATATCATGCATTTAAATACAAACAAAACAAAAATCATGGTGATACGCAAAAATAATAGCAATCACGCCATGTTTTATGTAGGCAATTCCCAGATTCTAATTACACCATCTCTATTACATATTTGGGAATTCAGGTAAACGACAAGTGGGATCAAGATAAAGAAATCAGAGTAAGAATTGAAAAAGCACGAACTCTCTTTAAGAACATGAGAACTGTGCTATGCAACACAAAGTTAAATATACAACTACAAACTCGTATTCTAAAATGGTAAGTGTTTTCGATATTGATGTATGGTATGTAAGCCTGGACGTTGACGGATGCCACGTGCGTGGGGTTACCAACGCATGTTGCGTATATCGTGGATCCACCATGTAACAAACGTAGTCGTTTTACAGCGTATGAAAAAGAAAAAGGAGGTGATGAAGACTGTTAAGGAGAGAAAACTCGCATACTTTGGCCACACAATGCGAAATGACAAATATGAAATGCTGCAATTGGTTATGCAAGGAAAAATCGTCGATAACAGAGGATCCGGAAGATGCCGAATATCATGGTTACGTAATCTAAGACAATGGACCGGAAAAACATCTGCAGACTTATTTAGAACAGCAGTAGATACGATTAAATGGGCCAGAATGATCACCAACTTCCAATGAGGATATGGCGCAGAAAGAAGAAAGAAAAAGACGATAATCAACCATGAAAAATGGTGGGTAGCAAAATCTCAGAGCCACTAGAAAATGAGTATTAAAATAAGTGTAATCACAGTATTTTCAAATTTTGGTAAAAAAATCAAAAACCTAAATAAAGGCTTTAGTGCTAAGAAGGAAAAGGCACATAAAAAGAACATTCCATTTTACCATTGGCTATTAAAAAAAACGTCACTACATGACTATTTGGATTTTATATATTGGATCTTTAAAAACATAAAGAATATAAAATGTAAAATCTGGTGATTACAAAACCAAAAGCTAACAAAGATACCAAACCTATTTAAGCCTACAAAAAACCAAAACTGTACAGAACAAACTATTTGTAACCATAAACATATGAGTGGGGAAGGACATACATGGACACAAAGTACCAACGATAAAAATGAAAAGGAAACACGAGAATACTCGAACATGGGATGGTTTACGTTTATGGTCATAAAATAAGGGGTTTAAAGGGGGTTTAACACAACATTCAAATACATTCGCGGCACTCTCTAACTTATTTTTAAACGTAGTGATAAATACGTAGAACAGTCCTTCATAATGTCTATTAATAGAACATGACGCATTTAAAGTACTACTAGAAATTGTGGTCATTGAAATCTCAAAAACAAACACGGTGTAAACAAATAATTTAACATGATGCCATAAACATTGTCGTCAGGTGATGGATGGTTATGATATGGTGCTCAAAATAAGACAGATTGCCACCATGGTATTTTCCACAACGATAAAAACGAGAGAAATACAAAAAAATATTTGCTTTAGGCATGGAATGTTAAAACAAACGGATTGATCATTTTACTGTTACATTTTGTGGTTATATAAACCCCAGAAAACTTTATAAAGAAGATGAAAAAATGGCGGGTTGCAAACAGTCAGAAGATATCGTGGTATTTATCGAAACGATGAAAACGTATAAAAATTGCAAAATGAACACATGATTTTGCCAAATATTCTGAAATAGCATATGATCAAGTTTTGGCGAAAAAAATACACATATGTAAAGAAAGGCTATGACTTTGAACATATTGGACGTGGAGTGCTTATGACTATAAAATCAAGTACCAACGTGATATTTTCCAAACCAAAAAGAAAAGAAAAGCCATTTTGAAACGTCATCAGACTACAATTTGGTTCTTGGTTATTTAAACATAAAGAAATATAATGAAAATATGCGAAATATGAGGAGGGGTTGCAAAACTAAAATCTAACTATGGTACCAATATGGTAGCTTTCAAACCTATTTAAACCTAAGAAAAGGGCAAACCTGATAACAAAAGGGTACGAGTGGGAAGGGACTAAAGTTATAAAATTGACACAAAATATCAAAGTGGTATATTCCAAAACAATAAAAACGAAAAAGAAATACGAGAATACCCGAACATGGTAAGATTAATAGTTATGACCATAAAATAACGGGGCTAAACGCAACATTAAATACCTCCGTGGTACTCTCTGATTTATTGTTAAAGCTAGTAATAAATACTACATAAAATACCAAGGTGGTATTATTCAAAACGATCAAAACGAAACAGTAACGCAAAAAAAAATTGTGAACAAACTATATAAACTTGGCTTAAGTGTTTCTTATGACAGGGTCCAAGAGATTTCTACTACAATCACTAATGCCTTGTGTACAAAGTATAATGAAGACGGTGTTGTATGCCCATATCCTATCAGTTCAGATGTGTTCACCACTGCTCCCATAGACAAATAGATCATAATCGGTCGTCTAATACAGCCCATAACCCCTTCCATAGTTCCAGTGTGACAGTCGTTCAACATACAAGGACTGCATCTGATGTTCTCACAACTACGAACATGAATATAGAACAATGGAACACAGTAGTCAACGGTAACCTCCCCACTTCCTATTCCAATGTTACACCCTTGGGAAAGGTAGTAGAGGATCCACCATTGCCGTGACTGTAACTTCTTATGAAGACTCTACCTTCAAACCAGATCTGTGCCTTAATTCAGCGAGAGAAATCATTACAAGTGATGATGGAACAAAGTCCGATATCATTGCAATGTTTCATTCCAGATCTTTTAGCCAGCTTGAAGCACATACAAGCCACTCGACATTACCTCCTCTTTCCCATGAGGAGAACGCTTCTCCAGCAATGGTGTAACATTTGATGGATATAGTTATTACTGCAAGATCCAAATTGAACAAAGGCCAAACTCCTGTGATCACAGCAGAACAACCAGTGTAAACAATAGCGAAACAAATCTAGAGGCGTTTTCCAAACACACATAGTGAAGACAGAATCATAATGATGGTGGGGGCCTTACACATTGAGATGTTGGTCCTAAACATCCTGGGCAAATGGTTAGTCAACAGCGGATGGACAGACACCCTTGTAAATTCCTGTGTTTCCAGTGTAGGCGTAGCTCAAGCATGCTTGCCATCCTCTCATCTTCAAAGAGCTAGATATGCTCATGAAATAACTATTATTGTTCTGTATACTCTGCAAGAGCAGGTTTACATAAAATACTGTGAAGAAACGCCCGAAGATTAAATGGAAGATAAAGCAGAATTGAAGAACATTAGAGCGCTGGAATCGCCACAGTTTAATTACAGTCCTCGAGATCGAGTTCTTCTTGCTTCAACTGGTTTTCAGCATTGGTACTACGAACTTCAAATTGTATGTTGTTACATTGAAGAGAATATGTCCTTGGACCTTTTCCTTAGATGCTGTCCATTAATCACGATGGTTGCCAGTGTTCGTGTGTGATCCTGAAAAGCTACTTGACAAGCACCCATGATATGTACGCAAGCAGTAGAACTACAGCTGCATTTTCTGCTATGTCAGATAATTAATCAGTTCCACGAATAAAACAGTAAGAAGATTAAATGTGAAGGTGGAGCAATGGTGGAGCTTGTTAAATAGATGGTATCAGGTCCTGACATTTCCAGGATCATTTCAGAGTTCCACTGGATCGCAGCCCAGCGAGAAAGTACATCATGAAGAGACGCATTTGAGAAAAGGTTCAGGACCCATGCTAAGCATCTGCTAACTACCATAAATGAAAAAGTAGGTCCATTTAATTACAACCAATTAGTTAGTATTGGAAGTCGAAACTTGACTTGACTTGCGCCTAAACAGAGCAAATAATTCCACTCATGATGTCATAAACAAAAATAATGTTAATATCTTCAATGCGTCAGTAAAGGCTAAGTCGGAAGACAAAAGAAAAAATATGCAATCTGAGATTCCAGTCTATTCTGTAAGATGTACGTAGCTTCCCAAAACAGAGAAACAGATGTGGGCACATTTTTCGCTCATGCAAATCAGCCTTTTTCAACTTCCATTTCTGAAGGTGGAAGATTGAGAAAACCAAGCAATAAAGCTGATATTATGCACTGTATGGAAAAATGCTTGCCAGATGGTGCAGTAATAGTACATTTACTTCCACCGAAGAAAGCAGACGTTTTCAGATTACTATAACAACATTTTAAAGCCATACACCCATAAGTTATTAGAGAACCTGACACGAGTTGATGTGGTGTTCGATGGGTGCAGTCCCAGATCCCTGAAGTCTGACACCTGCCAATTAAGGTGAACAGGGGCTCAGATCAGAGTAACATCATCCACTTCAATTCCGAGAAATTTCAATGAGATTCTGCGAGTAGATGATAACAGAGCATAGCTATTTCACTTCTTGTCAACACAACTTATAAGTGGAGAATGCAGTGGAAAGACGATCGTGTGCACACTTGAAGAAAACGTTATTGATTCTGGCACAGAGTTTGATGTATGTGGTATATCACCCTCATGGCATGAAAAAGCAGATGGCCGTCTTCTCCTCACGCGAAACATGCAGCTGATAGTGGATGATCACTTTAGCATACGTGCTGTGGATTCAATAGTCGCCGTCGTGGCTGTATACGTCTTTAAGGAAATAGTAAATATAAAAGAACTTTGGATTAACTTTGGTAGCGGAAACACCGAAGAATGATTTTTGTTCATGATCTGTATTCTCAACTGTTTACTGCGATCTGCAGTAATCTGCCCATTTTTCAAGCAATCACAGGTTGTGATATCGTCTCTGTATCCCATGGCGTAGGTAAAAAAGGACATTGGAAAGTGTACATGGCCTTCTCAAGTGTCAATATTCCTTTTGAACAAGATGAGCTTATTATGCTTCCAATGCAAAGATTTCTTGTTCTTCTGTACGACAAAACATCACACCTTAACAGCGTTAATAACTGAAAACGTGTTCTTTTTATCAATAAGAACAGAACCATAGAGAACATACCGTCCACCGACAATCCACCATGTCAGCATGTGAAGCGAGTTACTCTGCAATATATAATGTGGATGCATTGTTTAGAGATGAACTTCAGGCCTCCATCACCTGCACAATGGGGATGAGAAAAATCTCACGACGGTTATTTGCCAGTGTGATCAACCATTCCTGACGTCGCAAAAAGTTGTGAAGAACTGTATTCATGTGTCTGGAAGAAACGGTGCCCTTCGTACATATATGTAACAAAAGGATTACAGAGTACCCTGTTATGCTTATGTGAGGGTCACTGTTCACGAAATGATGTGTAAAAAAGGATTTGATTGCATTACGGTACGTTATTTTTTTGGTACTGATTTTGTACATTTTACTCCCACTAAAAGGTATACGTTTCATCCCTGGCGGCCTTCTTATTTACCACAAAACAGTTTAAAACTTCAACTGGTGTGAAATAAGCTGCTATACACCTTTATTAACAAGCAAAAGGTTAAAACAAATATAATGTTTTCATGGCAGTCATCTAGATGACGTCATTACAGACGACCAGGACCCTTAAAACTTGGCGTCTCGGCCGTTTTATATTCAGGGATTGATATCCTCCTGAGGGATTACGGTACTATTAACCCTAGAACCACACTGCGGGGTCGCCACTGACCCGTAGGTTTCTACTTTGGCCGCTGCACAACGCCGCTTTGAGCCGAACGAATTCATATTTCTGTTACCTTGAGTACTTGCTATGTTCGTTGAGCTGGTATGTTGTGTTTCGCCATCTGTGAAGTAGTTTCGTGTCGTTTTTGACCCCAAGGCGTAGTTAACGTTATAGAAGTTTACTAGGTATATTTTGAAATATTTTTGGTAAACTAGTGATTCAATAAAATATTTTTGTTTAAAGGTACGGCAATATGGATCCAAACAAACGTCCTTTAACACAGAAAGAACTTAACGATATATGGTAATTAGAATCCTGTGATTCAGAGACGGAGGCTACTGATGAACAGGTTAGTGAAACAGAAGATCTTGTTCTTTCGGACCATTACGAATTAGACGAAATACATCTCAACGTCACGCAAGAATATTAGGCAAAAATGGTCATGTTTGGTATTGTCAACCATTTCATACAAAATCAACAAGAACTTCCCGAAAAAAATTAGTTCTTCATTTACCTGGCCCAAAAAATAAACCTAAGAATGAACCACGTAAAGCAAATATGGCAGCTTTTCTTTACAGATGAAATAATTGATACCAAAAACTCAACAGCCGCCAAAGTTATATACATGAAATCAACAAAACCGAACTTTTAACTGTATTTGGTCTTTTGTACTATGCTGGTGTTTTAAAAAAGTCGCATTCGTTAGAAGATATGTAGTCAAAGAGATTTGGTATACCTATGTTTAGATGCGCAACGTCCAAAAAGCGGTTTGAATTTCTTATAAGTGTTTACGTTTCGATAATAAAGAAACTCGTGACGAAAGAAGAGTTTCAGATAAATTCTCGCGATAAGAACAATATGGAATGAATTTATTGAGAATTGTAAGGCAAATTACACACCATCAAAATACGTCACGATTGACGAACAGTTGCTTAGCTTTCGAGGGCATTGTCAGTTTAAGATGTATCTACCCAATAAACCTGGTATATACGGGTGTGATTCCAAGACAAATTACATGTGCAACGTTATTCCGTATGTAGGAAAAGAAACCAAACTGCCAAATTTCAGCACAGATTAAATTTCAACAAATTATGTTCTTAGCTTGACGGAGATTATCCAGGGAATCAACAGAAATGTTACTATAGACAATTGGTTTTCTTCTCTTCCGTTCAGTGACAAATTGCTTGAAAAATGTTTGACTATGGTAGGTACACTCTGTAATAATAAAAAGGAGATCCCTGAAGCCTTTGTTCAATCTAAATTAGGCCAACAGACACCATCTACAGCTTTTGTGTTTCAGGAAAATAAAACATTAATCTCCTTTGCACTAAAGAATAACTGCGTCATATTACTGAGTACCATGCATTTTCATGACGACGTAGATCAGGCTCCTGAAAAACACGAAATAGTCTTATTTTATAAGTTAACGAAGGGAAGCCTAGATATGTTCGACCAACTTAGAAATTTAAAGTGTCGAGAAAAACCAGAAGATGGCCGTTACGTGTATTTTATGGGATGCTAGATGCTGCTGGAATAAATTCCTTCGTTAAACAGCCTGTTTCTATAAGCCCCTTATTTTTTTAGCCACACTATGGCTACTACTTTCAAAATATTTGGCAGTAATATGTTTCAGGACATTCTCTACACGATGGTGATATCAGATTTTAAACTGGACGAATTATTTCAAAATGGCGACTTTCAACTTTTTTTTTTAAATGGAATGCAATAATTTTTCTTTTATTATTGAGATCCTAAAAACATTCTTTTTACGATAGTATTTCGTTTTTCTTAAAAATTCATTTCTTTCCCTATCAAAAAGCAAACAAAAAGTTTTAATCTAGTAGCGCATGAATGTTCTACACTCGATGTTATTTTTGTCCAAATATCAAGTAGCGGTAGGCATAAAAGGAAAAATTAAATTTTAATCTAGTGGTCAAACGTCAATCAATGCAATTTAGTTGTCCGTGCTTGTTAATAACAATTGTATTATTGAAGATTATAATTGTTAATTTAAAATTAATTGATACATTTTTAAAATGCCGTTAAGTTATACGAGAGACGAGTTAATTGATATGCTCCTAATATTTGGAAAAGCAGATAAAGATCCTTATGAAGCAGCCAGATTGTACAGAAATAAATATCCAAACAGAAGGCACCCTGAACATCGAACATTTACTAAATTATTAGAGAGAACGCGTGAAACGGGAACTGTGGATTATAAGAAACCGATACATGAAAACCCACCTGCGTGCAATGACGACAACGAAAACTAGGTAATGCTACACATTATTGAGAATCCCCATGCCAGTACTAGGGATATTGCAAATTTGGTTGGAATACCGTATAGTTCGGTCTCGAGGATAATAAAAAACCAAGAATTAACCGAAAATGATTTTCTGTTAAGAATTAATTTTGCACAATGGGGTTTGCAACAGATAGGACAAAATATAAACTTTTATTTTCGGACGAAGTAAGTTTTCGAAATGATGCTGTTGTTGTAAGACATAACACGTATTATTACGATAATGTAAATCCACAGTGGACCCATGAGCGACGTTGTCTCAACATCGATGGAGATTAAACGTGTGGTGTGAAATTATAGGACAGCACATTGTTGGGCCAATATTTATTAATAGGCTAACTGGAGAGAGTTAGCTCAATTGATTAGAAAATGAAATTCAAAATCATCTAAATGAACTCCCACAAAATATCAGAAATAATTTGTGGTGGCAACAAGATGGCGCTCCAGCACATTATGCTCTTCCAGTTAGGGAGTTTTTAAATAATTGATACGAGAACCGTTGGATTGGTCGTGGAGGACCAGTTGGTTGGCCACCTAGGTCACCTGATATGTCACCACCAAGAGAGAATTCGTATTTGCATAAACAAAATTTCTCCGGAAATTATCCTTCGATCTATTGGTCCACTGGACGATGTTTCAACTTATCTATTGAAGAAGGAGGAAAACATTTCGATCTATCTTTGTAAATACCTAATTTTTATTGGATGTAAACTTTTAATTTTGAGTTTCAAGAAGTAGATGTTTATTGCAAAATAAAATTTGTTTCTTTTGTGTCTATCGCTACTTAATATTTGGACAAAAATAACATCGAGTGTAAAACATTCATGCTCTACTAGAGTAAAATGTTAGTTTGCTTTTTGATAGGTAAAGGAATGATTTTTTCAGAAAAACGAAATACTATCGTAAAAAGAATGTTTTTAGGATCTCAATAATAAAAAAAAAATATTGCATTTCATTTAAAAAAAGAAGTTGAAAGTCGCCATTTTGAAATAATTCGTTCAATTGAAAATCTGATATCAGCATCGTGTAGAGAATGTCCTGTAACATATAACTGTCAAATATTTTGAAACTAGTACCCACAGTGTGGCTAAACAAAATAAGGCGCTTACTCTGAAACAGGCTGTATACCAACATAAGAAAGCCAACAGTAAGATTAAACAATCTAATTTTCTAAAGGAGTTAACTCTAAAGGAGTTAGCACATTTCTTGGCTGAAGATCATATACATATCAGAGCAGCTAAGGAGAACTTATCAAGACCACTCAAATCACAGATTTAGGAGTATCTTGGAATCACTGAACAGAATCAACTCGAGAATGTGCTAAAAGGCTCGGGAAGATGTACAGTTTGTCCGCGAAAACGTGACCGGAAAGGACGCCATATATGTGTCACTTGTGAAAAAAATTTATGCGTCAAACATTTCTTAAGCATTTGTCAAGGTTATGCGGAATAATCTACCAATAGGGTAGTTACAATTCGTTATATTTCTTGTCTATTGGTGTTTATTTGGTTAAAAGAAAATTAAAAGATAATATTTTTTTGTTCAAAGTGTGTAATAAAACTTCAATTTATATTTTATTATGTATTAAACGTTTCATTCTAACCATTAATGTTTCATTAAACGATGTATTTCGTGGAGTCACTACTGACCCTATGGTGTAGAATTTGTAGTTGATAAAACAGGGTGTGGTTCTAAAGTTAAGATTTGTCATTATTGAATTTGGAAAAGACAAAAGAGTGTAAAGAAATGGTTTATGATTATGAAGGGTACTTATCTGACAGCAAGACAAAAAAAAAAAAAAGATATTTACAAAAATGATAAAACCGAAAGAAACAAAGAGAACATTAAATTTAAACAGGGATATTGCTTGTATAGTATATAATCAATGACACGAGAGACAGGAACGGAGATAAACAGGATTTTTGCATTTCGTGGATTAAAATTACTATTTGGTTCCCCCATTTCGGGGACTGAAGTGTTACTTTTAATCTTTAGGGATTAAAAAATAATTTAATCTTGTTATGGCATTGAAACATCTGGGATTTTAAAAATAATGCATAAATTTCATTAGCCTTGAATAGCTTTATGTCAAAGTGACTTTTGTAATAATTTACATTTATCATAGATGTAATATTTTAATTTTCAGAAAATAATATAATTATTTCTATTATTACTCCACGACGGGCAAAAAATAGTGTAGATACCACGGGATTGAAGTTCCTTAATCCCTTGAATAGTTGTTGATCTCGGGCTAAAGCCCTCGACCAACAAACAACTCTATTCGCGGAATTAAATGAGTCACTTCCATCCCTTGTTATCTAATATACTATTATTTGAAAGAATTAAATAATAATGTTCAAGCAAATTATACTTTATATAAATTAAAATATTATAAATATTTACTAGAGTGGGATATTTTTTTGTGGCTTATGAGTTTTTGGGAATCAAGTTATTAACGATTGTTACGTTGCTGATGATCTGAGATCTTTTATAATTTTTTATTTATTTGCAGTAATAATAACATTGTTTACCGAGTAAGCAAGTTGTATTCCAAATAAGTAGCCAACTCCTTGCTGACGGAGTTTAGATCGGATGGCGCTTTTTAATATTTCCATGTATTTGACTATTATTTTCGTGAGTGCTTGGATTTCGATGTCTATATTTTTGAACAATCCACCGCCGCACATTGATTGATAGCCACAACCTTATTACCGATATTACCATCGAACTAATACGGATTTGTCAGGTAATAGCTTATATTTTATTGAAGATTGTACCTAATATTTCCGTTCCTTGCTTGTAAATTACTGTACATGTTTTTGTACATAAGTGTTAGAGTTTTAACTACCGTATTACAGACTAAGGGCGTCCTACTTCCTAGTAATATTTTACAGCGATAGAAGTAAACTAGTAGGCGTATGCCCTTACTATTGTCCTTTCGCGCGAATTTTCGCATTCGGTAATAATGAAGCACAAAGTAAGTTGACTTACAAAAAGCTCCGCAGGAAAACATTGTAAATCTCTACACCTAGTTCTTTGGGATGCAAGAAAAGGGGTCCTCACCTAGAGATTCATAAAATTTTTTGTTTCTAATTTCTTAAAATAAACAATACAGCGAAATCATTTTAAATTTAAGTTAAAATTACTTAATAAGTAAGAAAGATACTGCAGAAAAATACGTTATAAATCGCTTTGTTATATTATATAATTTTATTTGTTGTTTTAACTTATTAATTATTATAGATAATTCAAGTAATCAAAAGTTATGGGTCATATACATTAAAAGTCTTATGGTCGATACAATAGATTTTAGAAAAAAGAGGCCACGCTTGGATTTTGTGCTGAAACGCTTTTGTGACTAAATCCACTTAAACGGTGCTTTGGGGAGCCATTTTAATGAGGTTGGCATACAATTTTTAAGCTACTTTTGGCTGCATCATAAACATGTTTAATCTTTTACTTCGTCAAAGAAACACTAATTATAATGTACCTAATTCATAAGCTTATCTTGCCTTATCTCTCCCTTCCCCTCCATTGTCCCCCACCGTACGCTGTCTTAATTCAAAGCTGTCCGTATAATGTGTGTAGTAGTGTATAGTGCGTATCACCAGTAATACAAAACTCTGCAATATGGCTTTTTTGATATAAAAATAAAAAAAAACAAAAAATTTATTTGAATAAATCTATTATTAATAAAGTCTCCATCGCCACGTGTAATTGCTCAATTAGTTTTTAATTAAATATTTTAATAAAAATTTAAAAAAATGAACAAGTACGTAGTATATTACTCTTTTATTGACAATTATTGCTCAATTAAAAATCGCAGAGTATAAACATTTAAAAGAAATTGCAAGTGGTCGATAATGATTCCTAATTCACATTATGGAGTATGTAGTTACAATATTAATTTCTCACAATAATTAATTAGTACGCATGTGTTATAAATGACCATTAAAATACACTGCAGCGCGCGTAAATCGACAATTATAGCACGGCGTGCTTTTGCTTTATAGTCTGTTTAATAGGAAACAGTAATATTAATCTGACATTAAAACACTTGAAAATTTATAATATACTAAATTTTACCATTTTCTTCATGTATGCTAGCATCAAAGGTTCAGTTACAGTCGTAGAGTCTTTTTCACGCATCCAAGCTTTCATCTTTTGGTACTCCTTAATGTAGGTGTCTCTTGATTTATAAAAAATCTCCATGCTAACGAAACAAATTTTTCATGTGACTACCTGATAAGAAAATTAAGGAACAAAATTGAAATTGTAATCATTCTAAGAAAGGATCCTTTCACGCGTACTAAAAAATAGTGTATAAAACTCGTGTATAAGCGCCTTTAAAGCACTTACAACATTAAAGAAAACTCGTTTCACTCGTTTTCTTCAAAATTTGTTGTGTGTGCTTAAAAAGCTTGCTTATACACTCGTATTATAATATACTATAATTGTAAAATTTTCCGTTTTACTAACCTAAGCTACCTCTCCGCGTGATACGTTACTGAGTCGTCCAATAATATTTTAAGACGTGTGAATTATTATATTTGTCTTTTGCTATTGTAATGTTGTAGGAAAGGATGGAAAATGCGGTTCAGGGTGCCCAACAGGAATAACGCTTTCATTACAATGTTACACTTGTAGCAGTAAAGTAAAAGTTGAACCTTATAACTGTATTAGTTACATATTCAAATATCAAAAATGTTTAAATGGGAGCCTTATTAATGAAGAGTACTTGGATGTCCCTTTGAGAGCGGGAAAAGCAATATTTCATTCGACAGCATTTTCATATCTACTCTCGTCGTTTAGCGTTTATTTAATAATTATTTGCTATTGATTTTGTTGTAGCAACATTATAGCAGCAAATAAAAATTATTTTATTTCAACAGTGGAACAACGCATGAATTAATATAATTTATTTATCAATAATAGTGCAGTGTAAATTTATTATATTACAACTAACATGTTTTTTAATGATTAAAATTTTTTAGCAACTGCTGTAAAAAGAACCACCTTAAAGTAAAATAATTATTCAACGTTTTTTATTATAGGATATTTCAGTTTTAAAATATTAATTGAATTAGGACAAAGTAAGTATACTTTTGGTCCAACCTGTTATTGATATATAAATTAATACACATTGTTAAATGGTAAAACAGAAAGCTAAACATTAATCGATACATTACCTTCGTAAAATAAGGCTTTGTAAATAAAAGTAAGCCAATTTTCAACAATACAATAATGCAAAAATAGCTTTATTTACGATAAATAAACAATAAATACATATTAAATTAACAATAAACAACGAGAATAAATATTATAATGTAAACATAAAGAACTTGTACTTATCATGGTCGTTCGGCATTTTTTTTACATATTTTGCAATTTAAATGTGTTAACGTTGATAACTAATCGCAGCGCGATTTAAAGAAAAGGTTTATCTCGACTCATTGCAATCGAATGACCATTTGGTCTTAATTTGTATTTTTTAACCCGATTTCCAATGGAACTAATGTCATCTTCGCCAAAAATGGTTATTGTAATTTGTTGTAAACTAAAAATACGTTTTCCAATGCAATTTTACATAAATATTAGTTAGGAAGTTACTTTGAATCTCGATGAAAAGAATGAACCCAAGACTGAGAAGATTGTAATGGCCAAATTGGCTTACCAGGCCACAAAAATTGTTCACTTGTGCGAAAAACGGGATAAACAAACAGATTTTTGCAAAAACTGTTAAACCGATTTGGTTAAAGAATTAAAAAATGAGAAAACTGTACTTAAAATCACACAATGAAACAATATGTTCAAAGTAATAACCAAAATGTATGACGTATGTCTACAAAATAACACTGATGAGGATTATCCAGCCTTCTCTTTATATTAGAAAGCACTAAATAACTGAACTCAACTGTTATTAAACTTTATAAAATAATATTAAACTAGCTGCACTTTAATGTTGTACATGAGTGCATCCAATTTGTCTACTTAATAACGTAATTGCACATTAAACATTAATACAATATATTTTATCGAAACGCTCCCGCACGTAGAAAAATACCGGATGAAGTATAATTTTGACGAACTTCATTTCTTTGCGACACGATAAGGCATAATATCAATATAAAGGTATTGTTACATCAACACTTTTTAATATAGTAAAGATAAACATAATGTTTTTTCTTAGTTATTACCAGAATATGGTACGGGGTGATCAAATAATCTGTAGTATATGTATATGATGGATTGCGTTATTCCAGTTACTTAATGTGCATAATTTCCTTTCAAAGATCACTTGATCAATAGCAATATTTAAAAATAAAAATACTTACTTTAATATATGTATTGAAATTTTATATAAGAGTACAACTTTCATTCTGGAAAACTTTTTTTAAATTCCATCCAGCAAGATAGATATTAGTATTCAAGGCTGGTGACCATTTTGACCATCCACCCGGGAATCGTGCCCAGAACTGGTGTTGATGCAGCTTTATTGATACATTAATAGTCAATCTATTTCCATCATATTGATGTATAAAAGCCAATTACCATGTACCATGTATTTAACTAACGGGTATTTTTTTTAAATAATTGTAGTCCTGAACAGGATACGTTTAGCTTAACCTGCTTAGGAACACTATTTGTACTGCTAAGAGATGCTTATGAAAGAATACCTTAAATTTTCTCTTATCATAAGTGAGAGGAAAATGCGAAGTAGAAAAATCATTCCAGAATTTAGAAGCTGTGTAGAAGAATGTGGATTGCGAGCATTTTGTGTGACAACTTAAAACTAATACTGTATACTGACGATGTGTCTTAGCGAACAGAGTATCCCTGGCGAGATTGTATCAAATAATGTAATTCGGCAGCATAATATCCATTATACAATATGGCTATTAATTTACAGTACTGGAACGGTAGGCCCAATTTTGCTTAAACTTCTAACAATTGATACTGTTATTTGACGAAAACATTGACGTTTGGTTTTGGTCAGATGTACGAGGGTCACTGATAAATTCGTGGAAAATGTAAGAAATGCACAGATTATGTTACGTAAATTTTTTTGTTTTTTAAAATATTCTCCCTTAAGGTGTATAAACTTTTGCATGCGGTAAAACCAATCTTCAAAACATTTTTGCCACTCTGAGCGAGGTACCTCCAAAACGAGTACTTTTAAAGCTTCAACGGCCTCTTCAGGTGCTGAAAAATGCTTACCAGGCATGATAATGTTTTTGAACAAAAAAAGTCATTAGAAGGCAGATCAGGCGAATATTTTGTTAGATTCGGGAAGTGATGGCAATTGATCGTTAGCTAAAGGGACCGATTACGGAATCATTAAGACATAAGCTTAAAGCGCATAAATTTGCATTTATTACCAAGTCAGCTACCACAAGCCCGTCAAAAGCTGTTAGGGAGGAAATAAATATGTTCCAAAGTTTTTAAATAGCTTTAGACGAAAGTTTACAATTACTTAAAAACATGTAACTAATTCACTAAACTTTTGCCCACCAACATAATCAATATAAATCTCAATGGTTTCATTGGATTTCCATTTGGTGTATGATTTATTTTTCAAAGATATTGCATTAGCACAAGCCCTATTCAACCAAGGTTTGGAACGATAATGATACATACGGTTTTGTTTTTTAGGGATGTATAACTCTACGCCCATGAGAGGATTTCAGATATTGAAAGAGCAATGTTCGAAAACGAGGAAAAACGTCATGGAAAGGGTACAAGGAACTCTCGTAGGCCACTACATTTCACTGGTTAAAACACCACAAGGCTGTATCAGAACAACACAAGAGATTTGGGACAGTAGAAGTGGGTGCAGTAATCATTTGTGTGTAATCAAATAAAACAGCAAATATTTTTGCACCATGGCCAGTCGGATTAACGGTGGATAAACATTGAACAGGTAATAAAAGAGGTTTTGAAAGTTATAGTCATTGGGATACATATGCATCCAGCAATATAATTTCACAGATTTATGACTAGGATGTTTGAACGAATTAATATCAAATTTTTTATTCTCCAAAGAAGAAAATGTCTTGCAAGCGATGTTGTGCTTAAGGTAAGCATACCTACACCTTTTTGTATTGAAAATTTTGGTAAATATTGTTTTGCAGAATAGGCTAGTCGCGTGAATAGGAGTCTCCATAGGAAAATTATGTTTAAAAAAGAAAAAAAAATGTCAACTTTTAATTGTTCAAAGAGCTAGTGGACAGCATTGAGATTAGACCTGATATCACAATAATGGACCAGAAAGTGAGTACTTTTGACGACTGAGGGCGGTTTGGTCCTGTCCATCCGGATATTCAAACGGGGCAGGATTTTACGTCCAGAACAACAAAATGCACCAATTCGTTAGTGATAACATTACCAGCTACCAAATTCTTTCGTGGTCAAAACTTTATACTTTTATATATCAGTTCCGTATGGGTACCTGCGTGCATAATGGGGATATAACTGGGCGAGCCTTTCCACCCATTCTATCCAAATAAAAGGAATATTAATCAATTTGCAGCCTTCGAGGCTCATATCATCACTTTGTCGATTAACACGAACATATCGTCACTATTATGACCAACAAAGTAAAAGATATAAATACGTTAACTATTATTTTACCCAAACTAAAACAATAAACTCTCATAATGGTATATTACGTACGACCAATTATTACAAAGTATCAATTCGATCACGACACTCACGATCAGCAAATCCATAGCCACTTTTACTTATTTCTTTGGAAAATGATAACGTGTTCATAGAGTTACAAACATAATGGCATAATTCCAACTCTTGGTCCTTTTAATATAGTTTTGATGTGCTTATATCGTTACAAGAAAAATCAACGTAGCTTCTTAACGCTTAAATAAGCTTGAAGAACAATAGCTGTACGTAAAAAAAAGACTATTTTGTAGCAATAGAAGTTTACTACAAACGCCTTTTCAATCGTGAATCCCCAAATGAGATTAATGAAAAATCAAAATAAAACATGACTTTAAGAAATAATAATACAGTGTAACGCCACCGGAAAGAGGAATACATCACAACAAAATTACAACATACAACTTAATTTGAGATGTCATACACCCTTTCACTCTACAAAATGGAAATTAAAAGAAATGAAATAATTTTAATAACATTTTTTTAAGCATAATTATAAACCTCTTTTATAATAAGTTAATTACAAAAATATGCAACATTGTAAAAATAATGCCAAACAGACGTTTAAAACTGTTTGACAGAGGTAAATAGTAAATAGTCCGTTATAGACTTTGAAACCATCCAACCGATGTGCTCAAAAAATGTTTCATTAGAAAGGCAATAATGCGAAGATGGTTTTAGACCAATAAAATAGGCACATTGGACTCATTCGTGATTTTGATTTTCCCGAATTTTGAAATTTTCAAAATTTTTTTTAGATAGGATATCCGCTGTTTCATATTTTTTATAAGAAAAATTTTTCGGGAGCGAAACTCCACGCTAGTTTAAGTATAATTATTTAGAGTAACTATGAAACCTCTTTTTTATACGTTCATAACCAAAACAGACAACCTTGTAAAAACAAAAAAATAATTTATGACAGAATGACATTTAACACTTCATGTCAGATAGAGATTAATATGCAGGATGACCGGCGTGTACAACGTTTAACCAGAGATACCTTGGTCAAAAGTATGGCGATCCGGGTAAACATACCTATGAAATATGAAAATGTAAACTTTCACCATTATCACTCATAATAAAACACTTATCTTTTTTGGGTTTTTTTAATGGTGTATTTTAAATTATAAAATCTAAACGTTTCGATAACACTTATAGTTATCTTCGTCAGTAGTAATATTTGTTCAAAGATTGTTAAAGATGTTGTAAACAATTTTGTCGAAGTTGAAAAATTAAAAAATAAACATAAGCCTGCTAATAATATAACAGTTTGAGAAACGTATAAAGCCAACTATAAAATTAAATTTTAGTAAAGAATAACTAGGTCATTAAAAATTAAATATTGTTAAACTGCCTTAAAGATGACAAATCAGAACACTCTACGGCGAAAGCTAACAATGAAATTTGTTAGCCAAAAAACACATTTAACAAAATTTAATCGAATTATGATGTAAGCGTAAAGTTGTGAAAAACTTCAATTTGAAAATGATAGAAGCATTCACAAATCCAAACATCACATCAAATAAAATAACCCAGTTAAATCTAACAAAGAGATATCTTTAGTGTTATTAACAATGAAAAGCATAATGCAGAACGTTTTTTGTAATTTTAAATTTTGATTTAATTTCAACTACTTATGTTAAATTATAGTGCTGTGGTAATTTAACATACAATTGGTAAAGCATTTGCTTCAAGGTCTAGGAAAAACACAGCAAAAAACCTAGACATACCAAAAGTTAAAATTAAAATCAAAATTAAGACGTATCATTATGTTATTTTTTTTAATTATAAGATGCCAAAACCTATTTAAACGGAGATTTTCTTCTTGTCTATTAAAATTATTAGAGTGTTTATATATTTCAATAGCTTCACGTTGTAAACGAACATAATAATGAGTTTGTCTTGACAATATTTCCATATTGTCAAATTGAATGTCATGATTTAGATTATTCAGGGCATGGTTAGCCACAGCAGGCCTCTCAGGTTGACCTAATCTACAAAATCTCATGTTCTTTGCGTCTTGTATCAAAGCTACGTTTTGTGGTTCCGATGTATACTTTTCCACATGAACAAGATAACTTATACACTCCGGAAGATGGTAAAGGGTTTGACACATCTTTAGGTGATCTTAAATGTTCTTTCATTTTTGTTGTAGATTTAAAAATAGTCCTATTGCCGTATTTAATTAGGATTTTTTCAATTCTATCTGTAACATTAGCAATAAAAGGAAGAAAAACAGTACCAACATTAAGAACTGGTTTATATTTAAGATTACGCCTAGAAGGTGTAATAACATTATTAATATCTGTAAGTGAATATCCATTATCTTGCAAGGATTTTCTTAAATATTTATATTCATCCTTCAAAAATTCAGGGTCACAAATTCGTTTTGCTCGATCTACTAAGGATTTAATTACAACAATTTTTTGACGTGGGTGGTGGTTGGATAATTTATGGGCTTTCTGTAAACCTTAAAAGGCAGTGAATTATTATTTTTAGATATTAATATGTCAAGAAATGGTAAACTTCCATTAGTTTCTTTTTCCATGGTAAACTGAATACTAGGATGTATACCATTTATAAAAACCAAAAACTCATGCAGTGCTTCTTCTCTATGTCTCCAAATAACAAATGTGTCATCTACATATCTATACCAAACTGAAGGTTATTTAGGTGTATTTTGTAACGCTAATGTTTACAAATTTTTCCATATAAAAATTAGCTATAATAGGACTAAGGGGACTACCCATTGCTACACCTTCAATCTGTTCATAAAATTTACTATTCCACTGAAAATAAGTTGTAGTAAGATGTGCCAAACCCTTTATCATCTTCCGGAGTGTATAAGTTATCTTGTTCATGTGGAAAAGTATACATCGGAACCACAAAACGTAGCTTTTATACAAGACGCAAAGAACATATGAGATTTTGTAGATTAGGTCAACCAGAGAGGTTTGCTGTGGCAGACCATGCCCTGAATAATCTAAATCATGACGTTCAATTTGACAATATGGAAATATTGTCCAGACAAACTCATTATTATGTTCGTTTACAACGTGAAGCTATTGAAATATATAAACACCCTAATAATTTTAATAGACAAAAAGAAAATCTTCGTTTAAATAGGTTTTGGCATCTTATAATTAAAAAAATGCATAATGATACGTCTTAATTTTGATTTTAATTTTAACTTTTGGTATGTCTAGGTTTTTTGCCGTGTTTTTCCTAGACCTTGAAGCAAATGCTTTACCAAATATATGTTGAATTACCACAGCGCTATAATTTAACATAAGTAGTTGAAATTAAATTAAAATAAAAAATTACAAAAAACGTTGTGCATTATGCTTTTCATTGTTAATAACACTTCCACTTATTGATAAAGATATCTCTTTGTTAGATTTAACTGGGATATTTTATTTGATGTGATGTTTCGATTTGTGAATGCTTCTATCATTTTCAAATTGAAGTTTGTCACAACTTTACACTTACATCATAACTCGATTAAATTTTGTTAAATGTGTTTTTTGCCTGACAAATTTCATTGTTAGATTTCGCCGTAGAGAGTGTTCTGATTTGTCATCATTAAGGCAGTTTAACAATATTTAATTTTTAATGACCTAGTTATTCTTTACTAAAATTTAATTGTATAGTTGGTTTTATGCGTTTCTCAAACTGTTATATTAATAGCAGGCTTATGTTTATGTTTTAATTTTTCAGCTTTAACAATTTTCAACAAACATTACTACAGACGAAGGTAACTGTAAGTGTTATCGAAACGTTTAGATTGTATAATTTAAAGTACACCATTAAAAAACCCCAAGAAAGATAAGTATTTTATTATACCTATATCTGAAGTTACTTCGTTTTGCCGCTAGAAAGCGTCAACGTTTTTAAAATAAATTCGTTTTTTCGAAATAATTTCTAAACGCTTCAATCGATTTTAACTAAATTTGGGAAACAGAGTTGTAAAATAAATTGACATAATTTGACGTAGAAAATGAAAAAAATCTACATGGTATCCATAAAAAAGATTTTCTTACCTCATGTAGATATGACGCATTTTTTTGTACTAGTAGGTCATGTCGTTTACAAACTTTTTGTAGTCCTGTAAAATGTTGGTCAGATGTACAGTTTCGTCGTAAAAAAATAATTTACTCAACCCTACATTTAATCATTGTCTACTTACTCGGAAGGAAAGCGGGAGAAAATAAATTTTCAATCACAATTATGGATGTTTAACGCAATAAATTATTATGATGATTGTTCAAAACGTTCTGCGTTTTTTTGAACGAACTAATTTAGTTTTTCAATACGGAAACTGTAAGTAATTACTTACAATCATTAGTAGTTGGCACTACTTCTAAACTTCATTTCTTCATTCGTGTCTTTTCTTCTTATGGTCACAAATTTTCAATTTAGATAACGTTGGCTAGAAAAGAAATGTTTTACAAATCAAGGCCGTACCCAAAAAAAATATTTTCTAAATTCCTACAAGTCTAAATCAATAATTGTAACTTAACACTAATAATGTTTTTAATAAAAGTTGGCTATGATTAATTTGACAATTAAAAAAATTGTTTATTTCTTTAATGCCAGTTAAGCAAAACTCCGTTTAGCATTTAGTATTTTTCTTCTAACGGTTTATCTCGGAGTCATTATGAATTTTGTTTATTCATATACCGAACAAGTAGATATGTGGTTAGTTTATGGATTTTGTGAATGTAATGTTCGCGAGAGTTTACAGGGAAAGGTTTCCCAACCTTATAGTGCCGCATCACCAAAACTTCGAAAACATTGTTAGACGTCTTCGTGAGAATGGTAGTTTAAAGTCACGAACTATTGATTATGGACGTCAACGTACTACAAGAACAGTAGATGTGGAGGAATAAATTTTAGACAGAGTTAAGGGAAACCCAAAAGTACGTACTAGACACATGGGCTAGAATTAGTGGTTAATGAGGTTTTAAAAGACACATCTTATACATCCATAGCAAGTTCAAAAACCTTTTTTAAAAAAAGTCAAGACCAGAATCCCGTTTTGCAATTTTATTGAGAATCAGATATCAGAAACTCCAAATTTACATAGCAGAATTTTATTTACAGACGAAGTTACATTTACAAGATCCGGTGTAAATCACTTACATAATGAATATGTTTACTCTGATGAAAATTCCCATACAACTAAAAGTTACACAATACCAACGTGAATTTAAATGTAATATGTGGGCGGGAATTATTGACGAATTCCTTATAGGTCCAGTTATAATATCAAATAGCTTAAATGGAAATAATTATTTAAATATTTTGCAAGAAACATTACCCGCTTTACTACAGAATTTGACCTTATTACAATGACAGAATATGTGGTTTATGCATGATGCTGCTCGCCACATTTTTCGTTAGAAGTGCGTCAGTATGTAAATACGATTTAAACAAATCGATGGATAGCAAAAGGTAATTATGCTTCTGTAAAATGGCCAGCAGATCACCGGTTCTAACACCCTGTGATTTTTTTTATGGGGTGCCATGAAAACCAAAATTTACTCCTTTCCTATTGAAAGCGAGGAAGATCTATATCGCATAGGGGCCATTTTGAACATTTTTTGTAACAGTAGGTAATTAATCGTTCATAATTTCCATTAGTCGTCTAAACCATAGCCAACTTTTAATAAAAACATTATTAGTGTTAAGTTACAATTACTGATTCAGACTTGTAGCATTTTAATCAAATCTTCTTTTGGCGAAACCGTTTGCCCAACTAAAAATTTGTAAGAGGTTTAACGCAATAAATTATTGTTCTTCGTTGTCCTGAATGAATTAATTCAAATTTTACTTAAATAAGTACTGTTTTAACCAAATCTGGACCGTCCCGAATCTGTTTTTTGGCTACGGGCTTGATTTGTAAAACAATTCTTTTTTTGCCAACGTTATCTAAATTGAAAATTTGTAAAGAAATTATGTCAATTTATGTTACAACTCTGTTTCCCAAATTTAGTTAAAATCGGTTGAAGCGTGTAGAAATTATTTCGAAAAAACGAAATTATTTTAAAACTTTGACTCTCTCTGGCGGCAAAACGAAGCAATATCTGATAGGTATGTTTACCCGGACCGCCTTATTTTTGACCTATTACTCTCTGGTTAAACGTTGTATCCGCCATTTCCGGACACCCTGTATACATGTTAACTTAAAAAAACTCCAAAGCCCCCCCGCTTCTATAAGATAACAATAATACAGTTTAACCATTTTTATTCATATTTAATTTCTAGACTTACCTTGCGTTATATTAAGAAAAAAAGAAAGAAAAGAAAAGTTATGTAAAATTAAATTTTCTTTAAAAAATGTCTATGCTTTTTCTTATAAAATTAATCGTTATTCTGGTGTTTAATTCTACATTAGGAATTTTTTTCAGCTAAATTGCGCGTCGTAGCAAAAAATTGCATAGAACATAATTAATCGATATGTTTAACACGTTCACGGCTCATTGGAAATAATGTAAACTTGTATGGTGCTGACTACTGTAACTTTGTTTATTTATTAGTTTTGTGGTAAAAAGCTTAAATAATTTTATTTTCTCAAAAAATTTTGTGCCTATTTTGAAAAAACAATCGTGACGCAAATGTTGCGTCGTGAGCACTGCACAGTATTTTTTTATGTGTAGTACTCACTGACGCATATGTGTCGGCAATAAAACATGTTTCATTATTTTATTATTTATTATGAATAATATAAGTAAATACAACGAAAACAGCATTCATGTGATAAAAAACCTAAAAGCTAAAACAAAACAACAAAAGTGAAATAAAAAATGTTGTGAATAAGAAAACAATCAGGTAAGGTTTTGTCAAGTCTACAAATTGTTATGAAATTCCTGAAAGCAAGGTTCTAGACACAATCCCGGAAGATCGGCACATGCTTTGCAATAATGCATGGCATCTTTTCGAATGCCACTTTTTGAACACCAGCGACATCTTTTTCGCAACTTTCTTCCTGTTTTTCCGGTTTCACATTTTGAAGGAAGGTGTGATACATCTTGGCTACAATTTTCTGTCGGTGCATTTCCATTAATTTCCAACAATGTTTCAATAATTGAATGCCGGAAGTCTATAAAAGGCATATTTGGCACAGAATAAACATTATAGAGTTTGTAGGAATTGTGCATCATCATGTCAAAAATATGGAAACCCACTTTCTTATACCACCGAATGGTTTTTCTGTGCGTAGGGTAATACGATTGCATTTGATCTTGAAGATCTACGCCAGACATATATTTATTATATTCTGCGATTGGCGAAGGTTTCATTTTTTTGTTACCAGACCTAGAAGTAACTTCTTCCAAGTTATTTTCGTGTTCAGTTGTAAGGTAAAGTACTTCACGTTTGTCTTTCCACTTACCCACACACACATAGCCTCCATATCGCTGAATACATTCACCTGTTTTTAGTTTGGCCTGACCCACTTCTTTGGGCGTTTCCTTCCTTCCAGCACGCAAAGTACCCGTACAGTAAGTATTTTTATCCAAAAGCTTTCTTGCGAGTGATACAGAATTATAGTAATTGTCCATATAGGTACTATAACCCTTATCCAAATAATCGGAGATAAGGTGCAAGACAATATTTGCAGCATGCCCTTTGCAACCTAGATCATCACAAGCCCCGGTATAAATCTGCATTTTCAAAACTGTTCCATTGCTTTCTGTCAGTAGATAAAATTTTATGCCATATTTATGTTTCTTGTTTTTTATATACTGCCGAAACACTAAACGGCCTCTCCATAATAGCATTGATTCGTCAATACTGAGGTACTTGCCCGACGAGTAAATGGATTTTATTTTATTATTAAAAAAATCAACCAAGGGCCTAACTTTATAGAGTCTATCTGCAGGTGGGGCTTTTCCGCCTTCTTGGATATTTGGCGCAAAATGTAAGCGTAATATAATCAAATACCTATCCCGGCTCATATACATCCTGATGGCTAAATTATATAAGCGATCAGTTCGCCAATAATCACGTAATTTTGGTAGCTGCAATATCCCCATGAAAAAGGACAACCCCAAGAAAACCTTCATTTCGTTTTTGTCTACGGGCTTCCAACGGCTAATTCGTGAATGTGGTCCTTGTGGTTCATTTAGAAAAACATATGTTGCGTAGGAATTTGTTTCACTCACCAAAATGTCAAAAAAGTTATCATCAGCAAGCAAATAGAAAAAGTCAATAGGTTTTCCGTCACCGGCCACAGGGACTTTCAATTCTTGTCGTCCAGTAAATGGAATGGTTTTTAGCAGAGGCGGATTTTCTACCCACTGCAAAATATTTTGATTTACAACATCTACAACTGAATCATCATGATTTAAATCAGAGCCGGTCATGTCGTCTTCATTGGGTTCTTCGGCGAATTCTTCCGCAACTTCGGAGCCGCTACTCCACTCACTTCCAGAGCCTTGGAACATTTCTTCCTCCGATTCATACATCAATGCGATCAGTTCTTCTTCACTTTGTCCTTTTTTATTAGAAAATCTTGGCCTTTTTGAACCAGAAGGTCCAGCAATGGGATTGTCGGCCATATTGGAGCAATAAATAGTCGAACTACCGAACCAAATCGTTTTCGTATACTTTACACTTCTATCGACGTGCTCGTACAATTGCACAAGCTCAACTGCAATGCTCACTTCTAGGCACCACTTATAATATTAACATGCCGACGTCGACACGTGTGCGGCGTGCGCACCTCTACAGAAACGCTCACGCCGACACTGTGTCGGCATGAGCCGTGAATGTGTTAAGGTCTACCTCTAGGTATTTTTATATCTTTGAAATATGCAGCTGTTTTAGAAATATTGATAAAAACCAAAAACTGCCCCTAATAAACCGCCCCTCTCCACCGCTGGATTTCTCCCAAAATCTAATCAGCTCCAAGACAAATGAAACGAAACTTAAATAAAAAATGTTAAGTACGTAGGTATGTTCGTTCTGTAGTTATAGTGGATACTAATACACATCCGTACACATACAGACACACAGACAACTAGACATCATGGCCGATCTTGGCGAAACTTGGCCCAAAAGTTGTAAAATGAGCTAATAAGTAAATTTAGCGATAGTGAAAAAAAGTCGATTGTATAACCTTCTATACCTACATATGTAATGTAGGTTGGAAGGTAAAAATAGAAATAAATTAATAGTCGCTTGGGCAGCGCTAGATACTTACTTCATCTAGTAAGTTACAAACAACTTTCTGGAAACAGTATTAAATATACCAAAATTTTTCTTTAGACTGCTTTGGTATTGACAAATATCAAGTACGGACCTGTTGTAAAAATAATGATATCTGTTTGATTAACAAAAATAAGTATTTTTTATTAGTATACAAGGACATTTTTTAAAACGTAGTCATATACCTTATAGTGTACAAACATCGTCAAATTGTAAAAATTAATTATATAATGACTTATTAAAGTTAACTTAGAAGTACTTATATGTTTTAGAGGTATTGAAAAAACCCACGACTATTAAAAATTACCTTAACCATGTAATTGGTGCAATTACAGATTAAATAACCGCAATTTTCTATGGCTCACATTATGCTTAGAGATTAACTGTAACAATAATTGTTTACAGTTAACCAAAATATTTACATTTCATTACATAAAAAATTAATGCTTCTGTTATATAGCACTAGTACGATAATTTTTTTTCTGGTAAAAGGAAAATACAAAAATTTTAATTTTCGTTCGCATGTGTAATTATTGCGTGAGTAGATGTGCACAGCTTTTCAAAGATGTACTGAACCAACGGGTAAGATAACAAGAACAAGTTATTTTGCATACTCCTAGAAGAATGTATACTAAAAAACAGTAGACATTAAGAATTTCTTTTTGTAAATTTTCTCAAATTTGTGGTAGGTTAATATAATTTGGGGCATCCTCCGATCTGAGTGTAATCAAAGAATATTCCAGATAATTTTTATTGGTAACACTTTATTCGTTTAGATTAGATGAACTGACTAACCGTTTTGATTATGTATATGAATATGCTTAATTACAATTTTCGCAGACTTTTGCACATTATTTGTGTAATATTCCCCAAACATTGGACATTTTAGTATAGGATGACTTACGTAACTAATTTAAAATAATTTTTAAAAACAAACACAACGGGCAGCAAAGTTAATTAATACCTTTATTTGTTTAAAAATTGAATTCTATTTATTTTATTATTTATTGTCTAAGTGTACGTGTGCTTGTGCATGCGCGCACACGTGTGTGTTTGTATGCCTGTTCGTACGCTTACACGTGTGTCTGTGCGTGTGTGTACCAATAATGACTGCACAAACTGGAGAAATTGAAGCAAACGGTGGTAACTACGGCTCTTACATGGTGTGTGTGTGCGTGTGAGTGTACGCATGTGTGTGTGGTGTGTGAAGGTTATGTACGTGAGTAGAACCGGGATACTTCCGCCGCCAACTTGGATTTTGACGTCACAAGACCGCCCACGTGGGAGACCGTATTTTCCACCCCTATGGTTTCTTTTCGGAGGCCTTTTTCAACCCCTTGATTTTCACCCTTATTTTTATGGTTTCTTTTCGAGGCCTTTTTCAACCCCTTGATGGAATTTTCATCACTACTTATGATCATTTTGACAGTAATTTTTTTGTCGGCCTTATTTTATGGTTTCTTTTCAGATGCCTTTTTCAGCCTTTGATTTTCAACCCTTTTTGTTGTACTAAGAGCCTTTTTGACAGAAATTTTTTGTACTTGCTCACGTGAGGGGTGTATTTAGGGTTTGGTCTTGGGGCTGGTCTTGGGCTTGGGGTTGGTCTTGGACTTGGGATTGGTCCAGGCGTTGGCCTTGGATTTGGGGGCTGGGGCTCGGTGACGGCTTCTTTTCAGGAGGGGCTTTTTCAACCCTAATTAAGGTCCTTTTGGTAACATTAAGAGCAGTACAACCCCTGGAGGTTAGGCAATTGCACGTGTTCTAATTTAAAAAGATTTTTGTTTAAGCTGTGTTTATTAATATGTATCAGGACGCGTTTTTATTTTATCACAAGAGATTGCATAATTGTATTTCTTTTAATTCCTATCTACAGATTGAGATCTTTTACCTATACAAAAATTTATGTAATTTATTTACACATTGGGGTTGTATTCTAATAATTAAATTTCACTGTCATTTTAAATTAATCTCAACACGCCATGCAAAAAATTATTTAAAAGTTAATTACACGACACAGTAATCACAATATTGCTTTTTCTAAACGAATATCAAAACTGGTTGCTTACGTTTGAAATATCTTTAATCACCATCCTGTCGTTAAAATTATTGTATATACACAGGTCCTCGGTATCCAAACACTTAATATTTTTAAAAAAGATATGTTGTTTGCACTAGCTGTAATTAAATCTGTGTAACTAAATAAATAAATAAAAGTTATAACTACCGTTTTCTGCTGCACGTATAGGCACACTAATACCACTTTCTATGTTTTGACTTATGCTTAATTGATATAAAACTGGTTATCGAGTAAAAGTAATTTTTGGACTGTAAATAAAATATTATATGCTGTACATACACACAAAATTGTTTTATAGAAAACGAATTCATTATAAAATCCTCATTAAAATATAACAGAGTTAATTACAGTTGGTGTAATTATATAATACCAATATTGAGTAGCACACTTTATTTAATAATAAGTGCTAAATATCATAAATTTTTATAAAACGATTAAAAGAAAGAAAAAACAGTAGGTATTACGTAACACGTAATTAAAAAGTAAAATATAACGGTGTCGCAGATCACTTGGTATTTAAACGAAGATGATGACAGAGACGCTTCAGTATCGTTTAGCGATCCGAGATGGAGGATCAGTTTAAGAACCCCTCTTCGGCAATAGTAGCGGGGCCATCTGGTTGTGGGAAATCGTATTTCATTGTAGATTTTCTAAAAAATATCGAAACTGCCTGCGATCCAGCTTTTGAAAAAATTATCTGGTTTTACAGCGAGTGGCAGCCGTTGTTCAAAGATCTCTCTGTGGAATTTCAAAAGGGTTTACCTGATATGGAGCAGTTTGACGGTGAAAAACCGGTCTTAATAATAAATGATGATCTAATGCGCGAAACTAACGGTTCAGAGGTTGATATTTTTACAAAGGGCTGTCATTGTAGAAACCTAAGTGTGTTTTCTTAACTCAAAACATATTTCATCAAGGACGCGGACAGCGGGATATTTCTCTCAATGCACACTACATAATTTTATTTAAAAACCCACGTGACAGCTCGGATACAGCATTTAGCAAGACAGATTTCACCGGACAACCCGAAATTTTTAGATGCAGTGTACCAAGATGCCGCTTCAAACCCACACGGACATTTATTGTTCGATTTAAAACAGAATACATCGGATGTGCTGCGATATAAAACAAACATATTCGGGCCTCAAGGTATTTGCCAGGTATATATAACGAAAAAAGGGTTTAAGCCTCACAGTCATAAAGATTACATCATATATGATGGTTGACGTTTTAAGCGAAGGCACCGATATCCTGCGTGCATTAGCCAGATTAAGTAAAAGTCAACGTGACGCTTTATTGAAATGTCTGGATAGTAGGTAGGTGGAATGTATTTGCGAGTGTGCACATAACATTTTAAAAGGTCGTGTACCTCTGTCAGCTGATCAGAAGCAGCGACTCTCAGCATAAGCAGACTTTAAGACGCTTGGCACGGAGAGGTAAATCTATAAAAAAGAAGAAACAGTTTCTTGTACAGAAAGCCGGTGCATTTCTACCACTCTTGTTAGGACCATTACTCGGTGGAATTCTGGGTAATCTGTTTCAATAACCATGGACAACAACAACATGAAGAAGAGGATTATTCTACCGCTGGACTTTATACAGCGATTACAAGCACCAGATGTAATACAAAATAACATTTTAACGCAGCTAGGTAACGATATGGATAAAGTTTTAAAAACCAAAATGACTAATCAAGACAAATGGCAGCAATACAATCAAGTTCTTCAAAGATATTTGCACTTTTCCAATCAATTACGTGTGTGTGGTGTATGTGGTGTGTGATGTGTGGTGTGTGTGTGTGTGTGTGTGTGTGTGTGTGTGTGTGTGTGTGTGTGTGTGTGTGTGTGTGCGTGTGCGTGTGCGTGTGCGCGTGTGTGGGTGTGTGCGTGTGCGGGTGCGTGCGTGTGTACTTGTTCTACGCATCAGAGTAAGTGGAAGATTATTTTAAGACAAACCCTTTGATCATTTTGTGCCCCAAATAAAGATGGATCATAAGATAACTACGTTGGACAAATTCTACGAGGAACGTCTCTGAACGTAACATTTATCAACACTTACTGCTCAATCCGAAGAGATTGAAGAAAACGTTGTCAACTAAGGATTACATGTGGAGTGTGTGCATGTGCTCGTGTCCGCGTACGTATGCGTTTGGGTCTGCATCTGCGTCAGCGTCTCAGTGTGCACGTGCATGTTATTGTGCGTGTGTATGGGGGTGTGTTCGTGTGTGATTGATTCTTTATTAATTAGCCATCTTCTTTGTTATCTTTTGCAAATTAAGAAATAACCAACCACTTCCGTTATTACTAAAACTGCTTAAGCGTTTTTACAGCAGTCTCGTTGGTAACTCCTGTCCTCCATAAAGCAACACTTTCGTCATACCGGTAGCATTTTTTGTCTACTTCTTGTTCACATAAAACCGCACATCACGGTTATAAGATCCGGGAGTCTGTTTCGCGGCCCTGCACCACCACCAGATCTGGCGTTTGTTTTGAGACCTTCACCGCTTCAGGCACTCTCTCCGCAAGCTTTTAAGCACCTACCCTATAAAATACACAAACAGACGCGCGATTGCAGGGAAGTAAGGACGATGCCGCTTCTTCATAACATTGGAAGAACACGGAAAGTACGCCTCCTTTACTGACTCACACATCCGAAATTCGCTAGAAGGAATTGGATGGGCCATTCTGATACTTTCCAGAACCACCTGGGTACAACCTAGAGCGAATTCGCGCAATTTAATTACAGGCCCCAAGCCAAGCATCAGCTCTTAAAAACTGTCCTTAGTCTAGACGTTTGCTTTTAACATGTGCGCAACGATAAACGTCCTTGTCTTAAAGTTTTTAAGGGCTTCCTCGATAGTAGGTCTTCTGGTACGTACTTCCACTGATTTTGGCAGATATAACTGTTGTACTTATGGCACATGTGCCTCAATCACTCATATTGGGCTTACATTTCTGTAGCGCTATAAATTTATTTTCTTATTTATATGGTCTTTTAGTTCTTCTCCGATTGTCGAGGCGTTATCTACTGATCACTTACACTCTGATACTGAACTGTCTCATTCAAAGCGATCTTTAACTCAAAACCTTCTAGATACGGTATTTCCTTTAGCATCTGATGCCCTTGGTTGTTCTTTTCTGACTAAAACAGAGTTACTATCCACTATGATTGTAAACAAAAATCTCGACGAAGTGTTAGATTTATTGGTGGTTTAAAACCCTATGATCAAGTCCTTTTGCCTCAGTTAGCAAAACAGTTGTTCTGTTTGTATTCGCTCCAACTTTCGGAAGCTTAGAGTGCTCCTACTTTGTCTTGTCCTAGACTTCTCTGGCTCTTTCTCTATTCAAACTGATGCTTTAAGTTTAGGGTCTGTCTTTTATGCTGGGTGAAGTTATTTTGATGGTAAATAGGTCATTAGCTATACAAACGTAACGTTGCTATTCTACTAGACAATACTTAGCAGGTTGGGAAATTCGTCTGCGTTGACGTTATCCTTTCATTAAGCTACAGATCACCCGGTATCTGACGCTATTTATATCTCTGTACGAAATATGTTCACATTACTCATCTTATTACATTACTGCTCAACCTGCTTGTGGTATTCTGCCGTACTAAGCGAAAAAGTCGTATCTGACATTTTTTCACAAAATGAGATTTTTACATAGCCACGTTTTATATAAAATCCTGCATGTACTCAAAAATTTTTAAAGTCGTAACTACATATTTAAATGGTTTAATATTCGTTTAAAATTTGTCGTATGTGCAGTTACCTATAATATTACTAAGCAAAGAAGTCGTATCTAGCAATACTAAGCAAAATTGTCGAATCTGCAATATAAATAGTAGATACGACTTTTTGGCTTAGTAAAATGAGTTACGCGAGAAACTGTTTCGTTTTTACGATCGTCGTTTTTACTACCCACACCACCGTCGGCTGTGTGTGTGTGTAATGAAATATAGTTCTCAAACATCTATTAATCGTTTAATATCATCAATACAATTTATTCACGTTCAAAATAATCGAGAAGCAGGTAAGATATTTTAGCTTTTAATGAATACAACCACACTGACAACTAGCAATAAATCGATATTTGTCGATATATTGATATTTATATTGATTTTTAGCTTAGGCATCATATTTTACAGAAATATATGTTTAACCAACGCAGTGCATTGATGGTTCAACTTGGGCAAAAGCAATTTAATATCGAAAATGATGTGAATGTAACAAATTTTGCAAATTCGGGTGAAAATGTGTTAAGTCACGAAAGCAGTTCAGTTCTAGTAGCAGTAAATAATTTAACGGATGCAAGTGAAATTGGCTTAGATAACCATCGTTCATACACTGAACTACGGGCGGTTAAATATTATAGTGATGATAATTTGCCTATGGACTATGATTCTGATGATACAGTTACAGACAAAGATTATATTCCTATTACCGAATACAAGGATTTATCATCTGATTCCAATACTTTTGACAGCGATGACTGTTTACCCCTCAGTGGAATGATAAAACAAACGGAAGTAAATGATTTTGTTAAGGATATTGTAAATGAAGTTTTTAATAACGCCTTGGATCAAGTTTTATACACCAAGAAAGGACAAGAAAGGACAAGAAAGAAAAAGGAAACGTTTTACTGTAGTAAGTGTAGCTGAAAGAAAAAAAGGAAAAATTGATAAAAAAATTAGGCGTCATAATGTTAAAGAGAGCTGCGGTGAAAAATGTAAGAAGAAATGCGCACAAAATATTAATAAAGAAAGGCAACTTGCCATAAACAAGCAGTACTGGGATATGGGGACAGACCAAGAAAGAAAAGCTTTTATTCTGCACAATATAAGTGGAGAAAAAGTTAGACGAAGGACATGTGAACAAGATCAATATCGCAAAAACACCTCTGTTTATTATTTCATTGAAGCTATAGACGGTAAGAGAGTGTCTGTCTGCAAAAAGTTCTTTCTTGCCACATTAGGATATGAATTAAAAAATGATAGAATTGTAAGAAACGTTTTAAGTTCCAAAAATATGGGGAAAATAACACCGAAACCCGATCAACGTGGAAGAAGAACTCCTCATAATAAACGCGATCTAACTCCTGTAATAAATCATATTGATTCATTTAATCCTTCAGTCGCACATTATCGCCGCGAACATGTACCTAAACGACTATATTTACCAAGTGATCTTACAATAGAGTCGATGTATCAAAAATATTGTCTTGATTATCCTGAAAATAAAATTTCATATGATCTGTACAGGCGAGAAGTGGCTAAAAAGAACATATCGTTTGTAAAGCTTGGCCATGAAGAATGTTATTGTTGTGAAACTTATTTTCTACATAAAAAAATTTTTCTCATACTTCCACTGAAGAATGTAGTGAATGTAAGAAATATGCAATCCACAAAAGCAAGTATAATGATGCAAGAACTGAATACTTATCTGATGTTAGTTCACAAAATGATAAATGTTTTTCTGCAGATCTGCAAAAGGTAAGGATTTAGCTTTACTTTATTCTTATAAGCAAGTAAGTTAAAAAAATGTTTTTTCTACTTTGTTTGATTTGAGTTTCATAATATTTTTTGCAACTCAAAAAACGTCTTTGTTGTGTTATAAAAAACTGTCAGTATTGTGACGTCGAAATGATATGATATGATAATTATGTGATAGTTAATATGGCATATTTGCAAACTCATTGCATATTTTTTCAAATTAAAGCATGAAACGACGCAAAGTAGAAAAAATATTCTGTTTTATAAAACTTTTGAACACTCGTTCTTTAAAAAACTCCTCACTACGCTTGTGTTCTAAAACATGTTTTATAAACTACTATTATTGTTTTAGGTGATAATGTTGCCACGGTGTGATATGTTTAAAGAAGTAATCTTTGTTCCACGTGTAATTGCGTTTCATGAATCATTTGTACCAGTTGGTAAAGGAAAAAATTCAACTTCAGTGGCATGTGTTTGGCATGAGGGGGTTACTGGCCGAAAAAAAGAAAGTATAATTTCAACTTTCTACGCTTTTTTCTTAGAAATGCGTGACTCAGAAACTTTAACGTTATGGCTTGATAACTGCTCCGCGCAGAATAAAAACTGGTGCCTCTTAAGTTTTTTTGTTTATATAATAAACAGTCATTTAGTACAATTAAAAAGCTTGGATGTTAAATATTTTGAACCAGGACATACATTCATGTCCGCAGATTCTTTTCATCACCGCGATGAGCTACAATTAAAGAAAAAAGGTAAAGTTTATGATTTTCAAGATTTTAAAGACTGTATCAGAAGTGCAAGTTCTCGTGTAAAAGTAATAGATATGGGACTTAATAGATTTTATGAGTGGAAGACCATACTTCAATGGCAAAAGTAAATAAACAAAGTCCTCGCCCTTATTTGAGCGAAATTGTTCAGTTACAAATGACAAGGGGCCTTAAGACTATTAAATATAAAACATCATTCAACCAAGAGTTTCTGGAGCTTAATTTCTTGAAGGCAAAAGTAATGAAAAGAACTATTAGTTGCCCAGGTAACAAAAAGGTTTTACGAGGAATTAGCAAATCAAGAAAGCAACATCTTTTAGAAAAATTGAAAGGAATATTACCGCCAAATAGAAAAGCATTTTGGGCAGATTTTCCTGTGGCAAGTGCAACTGATGAAGAGAACGAGATAGACGATTCCTTATAAATTAAATTTTCTATTGATTTTTTATTGTTCTACTGGAGATTTGTAAAATAAAAATAATAGTAATACATATGCTTTTGTACACATACGACTTTTGTATATTAAGTTTTTGATTTTACCTAAAGTAAAATGTCGTATGTACTTTATTTTTAAAAACTAGAAAAATGTTGAAATTGTTATTTACACATATTTTCGTAAAGACAAATAAGCCGTATTTAAAAACCACAAAATTCTGATATAAAATGAGAGCAGCATAAAACAAAAACCAAAAAGTTAATTTTCTCAAAACTAGTAAAATTGCAGATACGACCTTCTCGCTTAGTACGGCAGTATTATGCTTCCTACAATTGACCGTTAGCGTTACTTTCTCTCCTGAAAAATTCTCTTCGTGGTTTGTAATGGACAACCCCCTTCATAAACCTGTCAAGTCACCTTCTTGTGCGATGACCTTTTAGATGACTGGAAGATGGCAGTTTCCAAAGAGTAAGCTTTGAAAATCCTGTCTGAAAACCATTCCTCTACTACTGCAGGCCATTGTAGTGTAGCTAAAACTTCTCGTATTTCTGGTGATTACTATTAACCAGTTTTGCGTGCCGACGTACCTCGCTATATTCGTGTCAATAACGGCGAGCAAGCTGCAGCCTCAGTCTACTTTGCTCCACTCGCCGTCCTTAAAGTTCTTGTCAGATACCCTGTGCAGATCCTTTGTCCAGACCATCAAAAAGTTATTCTTTTATACTTGTTCTGGCGGGCCGCTTTAGAAAAACGCCCTACTTCTATCTTCTAAATACAGCTACTGCCACTGTTACAATTTAGATCGTTGTAGAATAGACCTTTTTAGTTTTTGTTTCTCCGCACTACGTTATCACCAATAATTTCGCAGCAAGGAATTTACTACTTTGTGTTTTCAGTGTCTTTCCACTATTTTGTATAGTTCAAAGTTTCGTCGTAAGTCTAATGCAGTGAAACGAATCAACCGTGTCTTTAAGACTGTGGTCGTTTCCCATATAAACACTTACAACATAGGCACACACGCTATAAAGTCAGTGATTCCGTTTAGAAAAGGAGTTTCGTGTTGTCTCACGGGAATTTTTATGCCAATTAGTTTCGAATTTCATGAGCCCTTTCTTACAAATTGCAGCAGAAAAATTTTGGTCATCAAATACTTGATGATGATGACAGGTTAAAGTTTATAAATAGCATAATATAACCATGAAACTCTACAAATGAGGTTTACAAAACATTAATTTATAGTACATAATCAAGACACGTTATAGTTTTGTAAAAGTATGTAAGGAGAGTCATCTGAAGTTATATACAGATCAAATAGAAGTACTCCCCGAAAAGTTTTAAACTAGCCTATTTTATTGACACCGTTATGGAGACGCATCGCTTGAGGATAGCGGGCATCTGTTTCTCAAAACTGTGTAAGATTTTCAATGGTAGATGATAACACCAACAACTACGCTATACCACTTTTAGGACCGCCCGGTACATAGTACGGTGGAAGACCTAAAATGTGCTCCAACAACACCAAGTTCTCTTACCACCGCTCCGGACAGTATCGTTAATGAGCATATACACAACGTTTCGATGCCTCGGTTGGAGTACTTATATCTAGTTGTTGCATGAACAAATGTCTCCTTCTATTGCAGATATCAGGACGGTGTTTTAAAGGACTAACCTGTTTAATAAATTCCGGGCTCATCGTGAAAGGTTCCGTAATTATAAGACAGCTCCACCAAAAGATTTTTTCGCTTTCAATCCACCGGAATCGTTACTTGTGACACCCTTATCACAGCTTCTAGGACGATGGATGCAACATACGACATCTGGCTCCATTCCGTATAGCCTTCTATCAGACGAAAAATTAATAATCCATTTTGGGTTTGTATGTAGGTGCTATTGTTTATAAAAATTCAAAAAAGTCTTCAAAATTCAAGCAAAAATAATCTCTTCATTGATTACTGTGAAGATATCAAAAAAATTAGAGAAGAAGCAAATCAGTTATACTGAGTGTAAGCAAGATCAGCTGAATTTACGAACAAATGGCTGAAATAATATCGCCATTAACAGCGTATGATCTAAAGATGATTGGGTAGAAAAAGAACATAATTTTTAATTATAAAATTGTTTCAATTGTATTTACCTAGTTATAAAAAATAATGAAAACATACTTTATTATTGGTGTCGTAAAAAAATTTATTTACATTTTCCTAGTAAACATTTTCAAACTTAGTGATATATGGGTAAAATATTTAAGTTGCTACCGTAGTAAATGATATTATTTGCGGTTATTGTTTAGAATAGTGAATGACGATACACAATTGCAAATTATTGTAATTACATTTTTCTTTACGTGCTTACTAATATTAGAAAAGTTGAGCAAACTACTTTCAATAAATGAGTCATAGATTATTCATTGAAATTAAGCTGTAGTCTATAATAAGGATAAATGCAGCGCAATTGTTGATAATAACAAAGCAAGTTTATCTAAAGTTATATAAACAACGTATAAAAGATGGAGTTGTTTAACTTCTTCTAGTTAATTGTGATTGTGTATAATAAAATATTAAATTGTGTCAAAATAGACTGATTAGCTAAGACTTCCTATAATAAGTAAATAAAGGTAATAATTTGGATATTTTTGCACAATTTACAGGTTTAGTACTTGTTTTATATATTCCAACTCTTTAGTATTGAATAGATTATAATATTGCACTCATAATTTGAATTCACATGGTAACGAATTGCTGTAAAACACGACCCACGATTATTTATATTTACTTTAAAATATATTTAAAATTTTCAAAAACAATTCTATAATTTGTATTATATTTTAGATCCCATAGATAGATACTATAAAACGTAAATAATCAAGGTTTAGAATGTAGTACCACATACGCTTTTTGTAGTATTTATAGAAAATGGATTTGAACGTTTAATCTTACAGGAAGATAAGCGTTGCACAAGACTATCAAAACATCCAAACTTTCCCTTGAAAAAAAGGTTCTATCCGTCTCTAAAAATTATTCCACGCTCAACGCAATCAAATATGATACGCTCAATCCACACTAGGCATCGCATACTTGGAATAAACGAGTTGCCTAGTAAATTCACCGAAGAAAGTCATGGGTTCTAAGTAAGGTGAAAAATATCTGAAATATTACTTTAAAATGCACACTTGCATTCAAAACTCGATGGCATAGGTCAAAGGCGCCACTGCGATAGGAATTTTTCCGTAAAAGGTCTTGGGTGACTGAATTACGGTCGAAAATTTCAAACTCAAAATTCGTAATATTCACTTCAGAATGCAAAGAGAGCACTAAGATTGGTTTAGATAAGCTCATTTAAATCTAAAATAATTACCAAACAACCCATAGATAAATTTTATAATAATAAAAGTTGAAAAATATTAACGACGCTACTTTTGTTAAATGCAAACACTGAAATTTCTTCTTTGGTCCTTGTACAATCTACATAAATAAAATTTCAAACTCAAAATTCGTAATATTCGCTTTAGATTTCAAAGAGTGCACTAAGATTGGTTTAGATAAGCTCATTGAAATCTAAAATAATTACCAAACAACCCTTAGATAAATTTTACAATAATATTGAAAAATATTAACGACGCTACTTAATGTTTGTATGATTAACTAATGTTGTTCAAACACTGAAATTTCTCCTTTGGCTCTCGTAATAGTCTACATAAACGCTTAATCTTATCAAAACGAGTAATATCCAAATATCATTACCAATTTTAAAAATGGACTAAAATGGTATAAATCAATATTAACTCTACAATCTTTGTGAGTATACAGCAGCATTTACAGATATGTGACGTCAAATTTAGTTAATAAATGAAACATAAATTAATTTACTATGTTTTTTTATTTTTTCCAAGATTGAATTAATTTAACAATTCGAAATGCAACTGGTCCCATCATATGCAGCAAAAAATTGGTAGAAACAGAAATTAAAGTTTAAATGAATACTCGTATTCCAAAAAATCTCCATTTTTCTGGCGTTAACGCTTCACTGTAACTTTGAAGATTGTCTGAAGCAGCTGAAACCAGCTGACAGTTCAATAGTCCTTAAGCGCGTAAGCGGTCCGTAGTAATTTCCTTAATGGCGCATCCTTGACTTGCATGATCCCAACTTACGTACTTACACAGAATCGAATTTTCCTTCGTTACTAAATGCTTAAGATGTCGCTAATTGATACTATTTTTGAGTATCTCAAAAGTTGTATTTCGAAAATATTTTTCACACAATTTGCTTAATAGAATTTATTCTACATTCCTAGTCCTTAACGTTACTGTATTATGAAGGGTTAAATTTCATTTTCATTTTTCCTCTTATTTACGAAATGAACCTGAAGGAACGTTAAATATTGCTATGTTACACTTTAATTACTTTGCAGTGACGGTCTACTTCAACAAAACTGTCGTAGACAACACCCTTGTTAAGTTAGAATGCATTAATAACATTTTAAAACAATTCCTTTCGTCAATTACTCTTAAGAACTTCTGCACATACTGTGTATTTAATTTATCCCACACAAGTACACGTACTATTAAAAATAACGTACAGCACGATATTATTATGGCAGTTTATCAGGTGAGAATGGTCTAGTGGTTGTATGAAGAATTTTTACTCCCTCCGCCAAACTTACTTTTAGACTAATTTAGTTTACTTTTTATATCTGCAAATTCTACCATTTTTCTCATGTCTAAAAATGATCCACAATTCGATAAGTACTAACGATTAATGCATAGAAATTCTCATGTTTAAGTAGGAAAACACCAAAGTCACCATATTGTTTACTAAACAAAATTAAAAATCTTTCCGAAACAATTTAGTTCGTCATATTCCATTCATCGTTATATTAAGTTTTTACGCAAAATTCTGAAAGTTCAACATAATTTGACCTTCCATTTGTCTGCAAAATACTGCGATTCAAACATCTATGAAAAGAATCATATTTAGCAAATTATTTTTTGTTCGAATGTGAATGGGTTAGTTACCGCTTCACTTTTAATTTAAAAATACGGCAAATACAGTCCATACTCAAACTGTCTTTTGTTCATCTCCTGCGTAGATATATATATATATCGCGTGGAGGCAAAGCGATTTCCTGATAAGGTTCAATTAGTAACAACCACTAGTCCTGGCAGACTTAATTTAATGAGTCTCCTGTTTTGTTCTAATTAGTAACCGTTCTTTCACACTTAGTGTTCCCGATTAACCAGAATTCTGTAATTAAATCTTTGACCGTGCCAGTAAAAGATTATCAAAAAACCTATCCTGTACATTTTCCGGTAGTCCTAGGTGATTTCTTAAAGAAAGTCCCCCAAGTAATTTGTATTCCAAATTCTTTCTTTTAATAAAAACCCAATTGGTCAGAAGCACTAAAAGTCAATAACACCAACTAAATCGCTATGCGTGGGCCCAGCAAGAATCATAATATATCTTAACAAAGCGCCGTTTCATTCGCTTTCATGTTGTAAACAGCACTCTTTTTATTATAGCAGCGATAGTGTTAATGGATTCATCTTCCACAAAGTTTAATAACTTATCTCCGCTAAGATAATTCAGTAATCGATAATTAGCGTTTTATCCTGTAAATAGTCGATCTAAGTTTTCCTGTTATAATTATCAAATAATTAAAAATAGTTTATCCTGCATTTAGAAAACCATACGATATAAAAATTAAATACGTAAGTTTAAAACGTTAACACATTTGAATGATATGAATACTTGATGTACAAGTAATTACAATCGACGGTTTAAAATTAACGTAAATTTTATTATTCTTGATCAATAGACGTTATTTATTAAAATTGTTGGTGCTGTATTATTGTATTAATTTTCATCCCTGCAATTTCCATTATCTTAAAGCAGCTAGATACCTGAAGGAGAATTAACAATCAATTTCGGATATGTTTAATACGTTAATGAATTGAGGGGTAAGAACTTTACAGGATTTTGTTAAAATACAAAAAGACGAATATGGACGCAAACCAAGGAGGAATCAGCAAATTTTGTATTTATCCGTCACGTCCATAATGAAAAAGTTGGATGAATTGAAATTCCCGAAAAATAAGTTCCGGACAATTATCAATCAAAATTCAACTTTACAACAAATGTTAATGATTAAAGATATGTATGAAAATCCCAGTAGCAACTGCACAAGAACCTACATTGGACAAACTGGGATTAATTTCTCCAGTCTACAAGAGAGTATTAGAAGAGAAGCCATAAAGTATCGACCACAAGTCCGGGTCAGAGTCCAACTCGGACCTGCAACGCATACCACATAAAAGTCACATCCTGAAATGAGTTCGTTAATAGTTATTGTAACAAGTGCAAAAAAAAGTGATTATTTAGTGCACGTAACATGCGTTTATCCAACGAGGCCTTTAGTACAAGTTCGATAACATAGTGCAATGAATACTTTTTGCACGATTCACATACTATTTTTTCTACGTTCATAAAAAAATATTTTTAATAATGTAATATTTAACACTTATGATTATCATTATTAGCGTAATTAGCTGCATATTAAAGTTAAAGATGCTTCAGTCGCCAGTACACTGATCAATCACAGGAAGTGAACTCCAGGTAAGACTACAGTATTTTCCCTTTTTTAAACGGTTATACATTCGTGTTACGTACGTTTAAGCTTGAGTAAAATAGGGTGGCGCCTGAAAAATTTAACCTGATTCTTCCAACCACCAGCAAAAACGATGTTTGCCAACGCCCACAAATTTCAATAAAACCTAGCGGGTTTTTCGTCACGAACTGTTAGTGCCCACTTGAAACGCGAAAATATGAACAACCAGTCAAGACTCCTAATCAAGTGATTAAATAACAGAGCCTTTAGGGAACCGAGTACTAGCGTCCTTAGTTAATTAGACTAAATTTCTCCTTCTGGTGCCGTGGACAAGTAATATAAGCTTTGTTAATCTTAATCTATTGAGTCTCGTCCTGAAATCAGGCAATAGCTAAGTATTTTAATTTACAATTTACATCAAAGTGACTTGGGTAGCAGTAATTTATTCGTATCTCCGTTTTATTAAATTTCGATTGCACTCGATAGCCAAGTGTTATCTAAACAATAATTAGGAAGTTAACAGAGTAAATGGAAAATGTTTAGAAAAGTCAAGATAACGATTATGATTACGTCATAGCTCGTTTCAAAAAGTCCGGAATTGTATCTTTTGACCAAAAAAAGATCTTAAATACTTCCAGTGAAAGTACTGTAGAAACACTAGCGGGATAGCTAACCAATTTACATGGTTTTACATGAGACTAAACTGAGAAAATGACGAATTCAGAAATTTTACTTAAGGCCCGGGCATACTGTTATAAGATTTTCAAGTAGTTTAAAAAAGTATTTACGTCCATTATACAACAAGAAATGCTGATGGTAGCAATGATACAAATACTTCAATATTAATATTTAACACTTAGCTATTTTAATATTCAAAAGCAGGTGTAATAAGATATGGGATTTGAAATCGCTTTTTCTACTTTCACCAATACTTTCAATTGAGATTAAATCTAACTGCTGATTTAGAAAATAACAGCAAGTATTGAAATCAATAGAAATTGTAATTGATAGATTACAAAAAGGAACTCGACAGTTTCGTTGCAACTAATAACATTTAAAATTGAACATCATATTGTTAATACTTTAGTCTTATTAATTCTAATTATGAATATCATAAATAGTTAGGAATATTCTACTGAAGACCGGCAGAGCACTCAACTTAGCAAGCGAAAGTTGTCGCGTTCGAACCCTGAATGACAAGTTTTTGCATAATAAAAAAATTCTTTCATGATTTATGGCAAAAGATAACTATGAGCTTACATATATTTCAATTTCTATTACAAATGGAATTTTATCAAAAGTTATAAGAATTATGGTGTCCAGCGCTATAGAGCATGTGCAATCGTACACAATTTTTCACACTTTTATGTAACCTATATAACAGAGGTATTGTTCTCAGCGGACAGTTATATTCTTATGAGCCGCGAAATGAACAAAAAATCAAGTATTATTAAACGACCATCGAATGCTTAAAACCATTGTATCGGACTCAAAAAAAAAGACTGTTGCTGTTCATTCTGAGTACACCATTGTGATTTTTGGATATTTGTTGGTTATTGAATAATTTTTCATTCGTTTTATAACTTTCTTGAGACAGATTTTGTAATGTGGATAATAAATTAAGATTGATGTTTCAACTATTTCATATGTCTAACTTTACTTATAGTTTGGGTACTGTTAGTTAAAAAATATGATGGTCATGAAATACATATAGTAAGATATATATATATATTATATATATATATATATATATATATATATATATATATATATATACAACGTGTCCCAGATAACATTTCCAGCATGGGGATCTCGCTTATTATAAAAGAAACAGATTTGGTTAAATTAGATGAATTACTCCTAAGGATTAATGAAATTATAGGACACTCTCCAATTTCCAAATTTCCATGTATTTTAAGACTTATGACAAGAAAAGAAAAATGTCAAATTTCTTTTTATTGTAATATCTTTGTTGTTATATTAGACATATAAATTTTATTTGCACTTTCTTAAGATATTTTTTATGCAAAATTTAAATATCAATTTGGATTTTTATTTGCACTTTCTATTTTTTAGTTTCAACCCCTAAATTAAATTTTTCTTATGGAACGACAAGTCGGCTTTGAACTAATTGATCGTGTTTTTTTATCCTCTTTACAATGATATAGCACATGCACTGTCTATTTTTAAAAACAATAAACAAAATTTAAAAAAATGTATTTTATTAAAGACTCTAACAATAAGCAGGCCGTGAAACATAAAAACACAATCGAATTTAATGTCACTTAAAAATTATTCGTTCCAAAATATTTTTGTGTCAAACATGGCTTTATTTAATAATACTGAAAAGTTTGATATGTTGAGTTGTTACATCTTGTCTCATAAAAACAGTTTAGAAGCTGAACGGATGTACTTGAGGCTGTATCCTGAAAGAAGGCAGCCCAGTGCTCGTACGTACAGAAATTTGGTAATTAATTTAAAAGAATATGGTTCATTTTCAAAACCTACTAGAAATCCGAAATTACGGAATGAAGATGCAGAACTAAATGTATTACAATCAGTTATTGAAAATCCTTCAACATTTGTTAGAGAAATTGAACATAACACTGGTATTTCGAAAACTACATCACAAAGAATTTTAAAACGTCACAGGTATTATCCGTATAAGTACACCATTCTGCAGGGACTTAGAGATGGAAATCAGGGGAGAAGATTACAATTTTGCCAATGGTATGTTAATCAATGTGAGAATAACGATAATTTTCCAGCTACGATTTTGTGGTCTGACGAAAGAAGATTTGCAAATAATGGCCTTTTCAATCGACACAATGTTCACTTTTGGGACCGTGAAAATCCTCACGTTGTTAAGGAAAGTGAGATTTGGTTTTAACGTCTGGTGTGGCATTTTAGGCGCTAAAGTTATTGGGCCCATATTTTTTAACGAAACATTAAATAGTGAAAGGTATTTGAATTTACTACAAACTGATTTAGAAAATAAACTTGATAATTTACCACTGATTGAGAATATTAATATCTGCTTCCAACAAGATGGCGCCCCACTCCACAATTCAAACATCATCAGCGAATATCTTAATAATCGGTTTCCAAATTCATGGATTGGTAATCGAGGGCCGATTTTATGGCCACCCAGATCTCCAGACTTAACGCCCTTGGACTTTTTCCTTTAGGGCTACGTAAAAAATCGAGTGTATGTGCAAACATTTGAGAATGCCGAAGATCTTCGTGAAGCTGTTCTTGCAGCATTTGGTAGCATTAAACGCCAAAAACTACGCAGAGCAATTACGTCGACACTACGCAGGGCACAATTATGTTCAGAACGGAATGGTCAATTGTTTGAACATCTTTTATAATTGAATAATTATCTCCAATACTATTACCTGCTTAACTCTTGTTGTTATCTATTATTTGTCGTTTTCTCATGTTTCACGGCCTACTTATTGTTAGAGTCTTTAATAAAATACATTTTTTTAAATTTTCTTTGTTGTTTTTAAAAATAGATAGTACATGTGCTATATCATTGTAAAGAGGATAAAAAAACGCGATCAATTAGTTCAAAGCCGACTTGTCGTTCCATAAGAAAAATTTAATTTAGGGGTTGAAACTAAAAAATAGAAAGTGCAAAAAAAATCGAAATTGATATTTAAATTCTGCATAAAAAATATCTTAAGAAAGTGTAATTAAAATTTATATGTCTACTATAACAAAAAAGATATTACAAGAAAAAGAAATTTGACATTTTTCTTTTTCTTGCCATAAGTCTTAAAATACATGAAAATTTGGAAATTGGAGTGTCCTATAATTTCACTAATCCTCAGGAGTAATTCACCTAATTTAACCAAATCTGTATCTTTTATAATAAGCGAGATCCCCATGCTGGAAATGTTATCTGGGACACGTTTATATATATATATATATATATATATATATATATATATATATATATATATATATATATATATATATATATATATATTACATACGCAGTTTCTACTTTATTGTCTACATTACAAACATTAAATAGTGTATTATATACCACGGGACTAAACTGACCCATTTAATCCCGTGGTGGGAGTTTGTTGCAACACCCGCTCAATGGATTAAGTCACTTTAGTCCCGCGGTATGTACAGGGTGGGCCACAACCAACGGGGCGGTATTTTGTACCTAGGCAATACGTTCAAATTTATTTTTCAGGGGGGTTATGTATATCAGTAGTGGCCACATTTTTAAATTATTTTCGTACATACTGGGTGTTCCAGAAAAGCGTGGCTTATCAAACTTATATTTTTCTTAATGGAACACTCTGTATTTTCGTTCAATTTTGGATAGTACTGTAAGGTGCACTTTAATAAATGATCCCTATAGGTAAAAGTTTTCGAGATATTTTGAATTTTATGAAAATAATAGGTTTTCGAAAAAAATAATACTGACCGAATCAATTAAATTAGAATGACAAAACTCTAGTTGTAAATATTAAAGTTGTTACCCTATGAATTGCTATAGTAAATGATTCTTAATTCCTTACAGAGTGCTCAAAATTTTCAGTTGTAAAATAATTACATTCAAATCACATTATCTGTATTTTATTTATCTACATTATTCAAAAAAACATTCTCTATCGTTTGGTATATGGGTTTCTTGTACCTAAATATTACAGTTCCTTGTTATTTAACATTTTCTTCAATTTGATGTAAAAGCCCGTATAATACAACAAAAATTTAAAATTTAATCTAGTAGGTTGCTTTCTGTCATATCTTAAAGTTAATGTTAATCCCTTACAACAAAAAATTAAACTAATCTAGTAGGTTGCTGTCTTTTTAGACATAATACAATTAAAAGTTGTTTTTTTTTTAAGTCTCTAACTTATTGTGCACAATAATTTTATTTATTGTTAAATTGTTAAAATAATAGTTTAAAATGAAATAGGGATTACAAGAAAGAATTGATATGACACTGTGCATTGGGGAATGTTTTCTGGCTTCTAGATTGTATGTTCAACAGTACCCCGACCGAGAACATCCAAGAAAACAAATTTTTGAAAGGTTGTTGAATAGATTTCGTGCTACTGGGTCAGTCGCATATCAGAAGGTGAATAAAACAGAACTGGTTACTGGGAATAATGAAAATGAGTTTGATATAGTACCCTCAGTTACTGATGACCCTCATACAAGTACTAGAAAAATTTTGGATAGTACTGTAAAAATAAGGTGCACTTTAATAAATGATCCCTATAGGTAAATATTACAGTTTTCGAGATATTTTGAATTTTATGAAAATAATAGGTTTTCGAAAAAAAATCGTACTGACGGAATCAATTAAATTAGAACGAAACAATTATAGTTGTAAATATTAAAGTTCTTACCCTTTGAATCGCTATAGTAAATGATTCTTAATTCCTTACAGGGTGTTCAAAATTTTCAGTTGTAAAATAATTATATTCAAATCACATTATCTTGGTAATTTTAAATGTAACACCCTGTATTTTATTAATCTACATTATTCAAAAAAACATTCTCCATCATTTGTTATATGGGTTTCCTATACCTAAATTTTCTTAAATTTATTGTATTTATTTATGAGGTAAAAGAAATATTCGAATAATTATTATCATTTTTATTCTTAACACTCAAGTAAATTAAAAGTTATTAACTAAAAACATAAAAACGGCAAAATATTTTTTTTTAATGAGAGAAGTAATAATTATAATAAAAAAAAACCAACAAGACGCTAGGAAAAAATTAATGTTACCGTAATATATGCTCAAAATGTCTGCCATCTGCCTGAATACAACAATTAATTCTATTTTCAAAAGATTTTATTTTGTTTAACATTTCCGACGTTATAGTGTTGAATGCATTAGAAATTCTTATTTTCATACCCTCGGGAGTAGTGGGGACGGTTTAATTTACTATAAGTTGAACAATCCCCCATATACTGAAATCCATTGGAGTAGCATCTGGAGACCTAGGTGGCCAATTAAAAAGACCACCCCTGTCCATCCACCTATTTCTAAATTTTCCGTTCAGATAATATCTGACAGGTCGGGAAAAATGAGCGGGTGCTCCATCCAACTGGAGCCACATTTTTTTTTCGTATATTCAATGGAATATGCTCATGGATTATCCAAAAATCACGTTTTAAGAAATTCAAAAATTTGCTTCCATTTAGGTGGCCATCAAAGGAATATGGTCCAATCACATAATCGCCTAAGGTTCCTGCCCAAACGTTTACAGCCCATCGGTGTTGGCGATCAACAGTACGAAATAGATGTCCGTTTTCAGTATCGTAATAGTGGTAATTACGCCTATTTACTATACCATCACTCTGAATAGTGCATTCATCTGTAAATTCCACGAATTTAAAAAAATCAAGATCTCTGCCAGCTTTATCCAAAGCCCATAAGCAAAAGTTTAAACGCAGATTATAGCCCCTTTCAGACAAATGTTGATGTAACTGAATATGATAAGGATAATAGCCTTTTTTTAAAGCACCTTACGAACACTTGTTCGACTAATACCTGTTTCATTAGAAAGTCTTCTAGTACTTGTATGAGGGTCATCAGTAACAGAGGGTACCACATCAAACTCATTTTCATTATTCCCAGTAACCAGTTTTGTTTTATTCACCTTCTGATATGAAACTGACCCAGTAGCACGTAATCTATTCAACAACCTTTCAAAAATTTCTTTTCTTGGATATTCTCGGTCGGGGTACTTAGTTTAAATTTTTTGTTATAAGGGATTAACATTAAATTTAAGAAATGACAGAAAGCAACCTACTACATTAAATTTTAAATTTTTGTTGTATTATACGGGATTTTACATTAAATTTAAGAAAATGTTGAATAACAAAAAAACTCTAATATTTGGGTATAAGAAACCCATATACCAAATGATAGAGAATGCCTTTTGAATAATGTAGATTAATAAAATACAGATAATGTGATTTGAATGTAATTATTTTACAACTGAAAATTTTGAACACCGTGTAAGGAATTAAGAATCATTTGCTATAGCGATTCAAAGGGTAACAACTTTAATATTTACAACTAGAATTTTGTCATTCTAATTTAATTGATTCGATCAGTATGATTTTTTTTCGAAAACCTATTATTTTCATAAAATCCAAAATATCTCGAAAACTGTAATATTTACCTATAGGATTCATTTATTAAAGTGCACCTTATCCACGCTTTTCTGGAACACCCAGTATGTACGAACAAATTGTAAGCGTCATCAATTTTCGTGATAACAATTTTCGAAACAGAGGATTTTAACTTAAAGAAAGCAACTGTAGGGGCGATTTTGCCGACAACATCAAGGAAAATATACGAAGTGCAGTATCAGATATTAATAAAATGGTGTGGTGAACGAAAAGTGGAAAATTTCAGCGAAGAAGCTTTGCTTGTGTTTTTCACGGAAAAATCCAGGACTCTTTCTCCTTCAACACTTCGGGCCCATTATTCCATGCTGAAGACCATGCTCAATGTTAAAAATAATTTGGATATCAAAAAATTTCACAAATTGACTGCATTGCTGAAAAGAAGAAATGAAGGATATAAACCGAAAAAAGCCACTAACATCAGACCAGGTTGACAAATTTTTATTGGAAGCCCCAAAGAATCGGTTAGTGATTGCAGTAGAAATTAGTTTGACAATATTCATAAATTAATAATTTTCAGGGAGCACTTCTTTTTGGTGTTGTAAGAGCCAGTAGAGGCAATGAGTTAGTTCAGATGATGGTGAACGATGTAACTGATTTGGGGCACTCAATTCTGATTAATATTAAAAACACCAAGAACAAAATAGAGAGGCTTAAAAGTTCAGATCAAAATAGAGTCAATTTTACTTAACTTTGCCGGCAGTATATGGGTTTAAGAAAGGCTCAGGCCCCTCATTCAAGATTTTTCGTTCGTTACCAGAACAATCAATGTACTATTCAGCCAGTCGGCAAAAAGTATCAGTATTCCTAAATCTACCCAATTAATCATTACATACTGGACACTGCTTTCGACGCACATTCGCCCGCCTCTTATTAGCTGACTCTGGTGTATCTGTGGATGTTTTAAAAAGGCATGGTGGATGGAAACCGGCAGCCGTCGCCGAAGGGTACGTTGAAAATTCCATAAATAATAAAAAAACCACCGCCGAAAAAATTGTTGGACATGGTGGCATGGAAACACCCCAAATTTCTGGACCTTCTGGAAACACTTCCACACAAGCTTTTAGCCTAATTTCTGAAGCTGTCACATGTACTTCTACACCAAACAGCGTTGTACAGCATATTGTCGATGAAACAAATCGATTGTTTGATATTCTCAATTGTGCTAATGTGAACATCAATGTAAATATAAATAAGCAAATACAATTTGGAAAAATTTGACGTTTTTTGATTATGCGTTGCTAGGATACACTTTGGTCCCTAGGGATCAAATGAACCAATTTAGTCCCGGTTAGGAGGGACTAAAGGACATGGTTTAGTCCCGAAAGTGCAAAAAAGTATCTAAGCACGCGTAGATTCCTAATATGTTCAGTCTTATCCCGATACTCTTCAGAATTTGTACTTTAAACCAACATTGCGCATAGAATTAGAAAATCACCTGAAACACGTTAAACAGTTTTTACAAGCACACTACCATTTTGATGATTAACTTGGTCCATTAGCATATTTACTGATCAGTAATAGGCATTATATAAATTAAAGTTCACGTCACTAGTAAATAAACTAAATACCGATGATGGATTAACATAGTACGTATAAAAAAATGAACAGCATTTCAGAAACGTGTTATTAATAACTGTTTCTAAATTTAGCTTTTGTCGTTTATACGGATTGATGTTTTCTGTTATTGTTTTCTGATTGTATACACACCTACAAGGATTGATGTTGCATCCGGTATGAGGAACAGGCGACCTGACCTCCGGGTGATTCCCTACAATTAGGGTAAAACAGAAAGTTTATATATGCTGAGGGGCATCATAGAAAGCTAGATTTGTTGAGCGGAAAATATTTTTGTATTTTTTGCAATCATGTATGAGGTCATGTTTTTGCCTCCAATAGTGTTACAGTCTCTTAGGAGTTGACAACGACGCTTCTGTATATTTTTCGGTATATATGATATATTTTAATTAAAATACGTGGAGTTTATTAACCTCGTTAGCAGTAAATGCAGCAAATTTAACTTTTATGGAATACTTGCTCCCGAGATTGTTTAAGAAATTTAATTTATATCAATGCACACTATAAGTGAGCGTATTATGTGTATCTGTAACCTATAAAGTGGAAATTAAAAGAAATGAAATAATTTTGATAAGAATAATTTTTCTAAGATGCTTTATAAAGAAAAGTTATGTGAAATTCAACTTTCTTTAAAAAATATGTTTACACCTTTTCCTATAAAGTTAATCTTGAAAAAACTTGAACTACGATTTAAATTCTACCTTAGGAACCTTTGTGGCTAAATTACACGTCGAATAAAAAAATTGCACAGAACATAATACACACGTTTTTCGTCTACATATCGGTGTTATACAGGGTGAGTCATGAGCATTTAAAAATGTCTACTCCTCTTGCTTAATAATTGACAGTTTTGACTAAAACTACTCTGCGCCATAACTTCGTTAATGTTGATTTGATTGATTTCATATTTTGGTGCGAAGTTATGCTATTCCTATCTAATTATCATACGCGATCAAGATTTAAATAATGCAGGACCGGTCTCTAAGAATTAGCCGCCTTGGATTCTAGAATTTTCACACCCTGTATATGGATTTGGAAAACTTTTGATGGTTCCCTGAAAGTATAGATGTGGGTAACACAACTAATCTAGTCCACACTTTCCCCACACGATCATTGTTTTTAACAAAAAAATCAAATCTAATAAAATCTTCAAAGATTAATTCAAAACAAGTACTAAATACATTTCCATTTTTATTCAATTTCCAGGGCCGGCTTACAAAATCTATCCAACGTATGTGGCCATTAGCATAAGATCACCCTGTATATAAATGCAGCACATAACGTTTTTTGTACCTAATTCCAAGAACTGTTTAAATTAATTTTTACTTCTACAAAAAAAAAACCATGACGCTGAAACGATTTTAATAGTTGATTTTTTTTTACAAAATCTAACTAACAAAAAATAACTACAAAAAATTTAATCTATTATTAATATTTTAACAACAAAGTAAAAACAAAAAATTACTGATTACAGGATATTTTGAAAAACAAAACCGCCTGCTTCAATACACTTTCTCTATCGAACCATTCAATGTCTAATTGACTTCCTGATTGTTAACGGGTCATTTCTAATAATGGCACAACAATAAATAATTCTTTGAATTAATTATTGCCGTGTATTCATAGTTTGTTCGTGTACAATGAGTTTTAGTCGACCCCAAGTTGTATAGTCTACGAGATTTAAATAAAGAGACCTGGGTGGCCATGTGCAGTCCACCTGTTACCGTAAGTGGGGTTGAGATGTTGGCGGACAACAACTGAGAAATGGGGTGGTGCCCCATCGTGCTGAAAGTACATCCCGCGGATATTAACATGGACATGAATATTTGGCAAAATATTTTGCAAAAAGTCTAAATACACTGCACCTGTTAATGAACCACCAATAAAATGAGGACCAATTAGATACCCGTGCACTACCCAAATCTACACATTTCCTGACAATATGTACTGTGAACGAGATTCGCGAATCGCATGTGGATTTTCTTCAGACCAAATGTGTGAGTTACGCGAGTTATTTATTCCATCTCTCGTAAATTGGGCTTTGTCAGAAAATAGTATCCTGTATAATAAGCAATCATGATTAGCAATCCATTCGTTGAATTTCACCTCTGGGATGCAATCGTTGGACTTGTTGGATATGATAAGGGTACAAATTATTATTTCTTAAAATTCTGCTAACTTTTGATTGCCTAACTCCTAATTGTCTACCAACTTTTCGGGTACTTATTTTTGGATTTTCTAAGACTATATCAAGTATTTCATCTTCTTGTAACCGATTTACGTCGCGTTGGTTTAGATTGAGGACCATTTTCTTTTAGGTAATTAAACGCCGCTCCGAATGTTTGATGATTTGGAATTCTTCTTTCGTATTCCCTAGCGACAGCTCTGCCATTTCCATCACAAAATCCATACACAAACACAATATCGGCATATTCTGCTGTAGAAAATTTATTCCGCATTTTTTTGAAATTACAATAATAACACTTACACAATCAAAAAATCTAGCCAACAATCACTAATAAGATAATTATTACTCAAAACACAACCTCAAATTACTAACACAAAGTGTGAAATTGTCACAGCGTCCTAGGATAGGTTTAATCTTTTAAAAATGATGCAAAGGTGTCGCCTCCATGATTTGATTTAAAAAGTATTATTATTAATACTTGTTGAATAGTTATTAGGTTTTAGTTAAGTCTAAACAGTTTTGTAATTTATTTTTTGAAATTATTACTAAAATCGGTCAAATATTTTCCATTTCAATCTTACTGTTTTGATTAAAATTCATTGAATCCCTCATTTTTCTTGGTGTATTAAAAATGTTTACAAGCGTTTTCTAAAAAAAAATGTAAAAAAATAACCATAACAATTAGGAAGTCAATTAGAGATTTAATGATTTTGTTTTTGAAAACATCCTGTAATCAGTAATTTTTCGTTTTTACTTTGTTGTTTACTGCCGAGCAAAAAATTTAGGTCACTTTAAATAACTCAAGAAATTACAATTAATTTTAAAAATAAAATGCATCAGCTTAAGTCTGCATATTGTAAATTTACCTACCGAATTTTCGTAGCTTTTAAATATGGAATCAGACAACATAATTTATTTTTTTTATGATTTATTCTAGAAAAAGAGTAACTATACATTTTAAACGAAGGTCGACTATTGTCATTGGGAACGAAATGAATGAATAAAACTTAACATTATTAAAAAATTCATGATAATTAATAACGTCTATTGCCCCCTCTTGCATTAACGACTGCTTGCATTAGACGTAGCATATTCTGAATTAAATTAAGGATTACATTCTGATCCATGTTATTTCACTCCTACAATAGCAAATCTCTCAGCTCCTGGGCTGTTCTTGGGGCTGGTGTAAGCCTTCGGATACGCCGCTCCAACTCATCCCAGACATGTTCGATGGGATTCATATGTGGACTGCATGCTGGTCAATCAAACCGCGTAATTCCTACTTCATCTAGATATCCACAGACAATTCTGGCAGCGTGTGTTCTTGTATTATCATGCATGAAAATGCCTTGCTCGCCCATACTGACCATGAAACGCACAACATGATCTTCCAGGACCTCCGTTATGTATCTGTGAGCTGTTAGAGAGCCATTCTCTACGAAAACCAACTCTGTACGTGCTTTGGAAGTGATACCTGACCAAACCATAACAGACCCACCACCAAATTTACGTCAATGCAAACGGAGGAGTATCTTTCTTCGGGTCTTCTCCATACTCGTCGACGCCCGTCTGGTCCATTGAGGCAAAAACACGACTCATCTGTAAAGAGTACCTTGCTCCAGTCATCATCGTTCCATGTCAAGTGATTTCGAGCAAAATCCAATCATGCTATTCGATGCTGGCGGTTCCATGTTGGCCCTGTAGCCATCATTCTGTAAGACAATCCATTAGCACGAAGCCTTCTTCTAACTGTCCATTCGCTAACATTAACACATCTAACCTCTTGAAGCTGATTTCGCAGCAAAACCTCAGAAGATCCTCCTGATAGCGCTGGTACACATTTTGTACAGCACATAGGCTCTTACCAACAATTCTGGCGGTTTCACGTTATTCTCTACCATCTTGGATCAACGCTACAATTCGTGCCTGGTAAATAAACAATAGGAACAGTAAATCGTCACTACCCACAATAAACCATATAACGAATAGATTTTAGATAAAGAAAAATTAACACTTAACTGATAAATAACCAACCAAATGTGAATGTTTACTTAGGACTAATTTTTGTTGTTTAACAAACGTTGCGAATACGGTGACAGAATGTGACAGACGCAACAATATAACGTTCACCGCCTACTAAACGTATGACTCCCTGATTAGTTTTATTTTTAAAATTATTTGTAATCTCTTAAGTTATTTAAAGTGACCTAAATTTTTTGCTCGGCAGTGTACATTAAATTGTTTGCAGTTACTTTTTGTTGGTTACATTTTGTAAAAAAATCGACTATTAAAATCGTTTCAGCATCAAGTTTTTTCTTGTAGAAGTAAAAATTAATTTAAATAGTTCTTGAAATTAAAAAAATAAACATTATGTGCTGCATTTGTATACAGGGTGACCTTATGCTAATGGCCACATACGTTGGACACATTTTGTAAGCCGGCCCTGTATTACCCATCTCTGTACTTTCAGGAAACCATCAAAAGTTTTGCAAAATCCATATACAGGGCGCGTAAAATTCTAGAATCCAAGCCGGGTATTTTCTTTTAGCTGTAATTTTGTTTGTATTTATCACACATTTATCGCACATTTTAATAAGACATATGAATAAGTTCCATAATAATAGTACTAATAAATGGTATCACGCTACCAATATGGTTCCATTTGAAAAAAATGAGTTTTGCCCCAAAAACCATTTTGATGAATATTATTTGCTCATAAAACACACATAATTTAGTATTTTTGACGGGATTTCGATTTTTCTACCATTACACGGGTCATTTAGAATAAATCGGCGTCATGGCACACTCAAATGGAAAACTAAAAATTATATTATAAAAAATATTGACGTTTGAAATGTCACTTATTTGGCATCGTTGGATTCAGAAAATCATGCAGAATTCAAAAATTCAGTAATATACAGGGTGTTCTATTTAAAAATCGAAAGTTAGTGTCACTTCCGGAAATGAAAAAAAATTGCTTATTATGTCAAAAAGTGCCGCTTATAATGTATATAGGATATCCCAAGTTTCTATCACCTTCAATACGAAAGGAGAAAAGTGGGGTGTACCATGATCCTGTTACATCCGATATATATATATATATATATATATATATATATATATATATATATATATATATATATATATATATATATATATATACGACGTCAGTCGCATTTGTGCCAATAGTTTGAAAAACTAGAAAATACACTGTGTTTGCTTAAAGATAGTAAATTTAAGGTAAAGTAATCTTATCGCTTATTATGTCAAAAAGTGCCGCTTTTTTATGATTGTGGACCTGAACAGGCTAAATAAGGCCTATCGTGCTAAAGCACTCAGGAACACTTAGGAGGATGGATAGAGGGTAATGAATTGACAATAGATGCCTATGAACAGCTACCTTAAATTTTCTCCATATCATAAGTGAGAGGAAAACAGGAACTAGGGAGATCATTCCAGAGTTTAGAAGCCGTGTAGAAAATGTGGATTGCGCCCGTTTGGTACGACAAGTGGAGATTTGTACAGCATACTGATGTTGTGAATGAGCGAACAGAGTGTTTCTCGCAAAGATAGCCGGAGATGGTATCAAAGAATGTAATTCACCAGCACAATAGCCGTTGTAATAACGATAATACAAAGAAAGAACTGAAACCATCCTTCTATGCTCAAGGGACTGTATGTGAGAAGTTAAGGACGGGTCATTTATAAGCCTAATCGCTCTCTTTTGAATACGATCAACGATATCGAGAGCGTATTGGGGAGTACTAACCCAAAGGTGAGAATTATATTCCAGATGAGGCCGAATTTGGGCCTTATACAGCAGAAGGAGTTGTCGAGAGGTAAAGTACTGCTTAGATCTGTACAAAAAGCCTATTTTACGAGCAGCTGTTTTGGTAGCTGATAGAAGATGGTCAACCCGTGAGAGATTTGAAGATACAGTCATACCCAACAGAGTAATAGAGTCTGAAAACTTAAGAACTGAGCCATTCATACTTACAACAGGAAATGATCGATCTTTTTGGCGGACATAAGGCAACACTGAGTTTTGTTAGCATTAAATTTAACTAGATTATTGCTTCCCATTCGAGAATACGTTGAATGTCTTTGTTGATTGAATTTGCCATTTCAGCTTTAATTTCTTGATTTGACATAGAAGGTGGATTATCACTATGAGTAGACTGAGATGAACTACAGTGAAGAGTGCTATCGTCAGCAAAGCAATGGACGGGGTTAGTTGTTGAAGAAATAAGGTCGTTTATGTACAGCAGAAAAGTGTAGGCGCTATAACGGATCCCTGTGGTACGCCCTCGTTAATGCTAACTTCTTTTGAAAAAGCCATCAACTACGACACGTATTCGTCTTTTATCAAGGAAACTAGAAACCCAGTTGATGAGCGTATCATTTAACCCAACGAGGTGAGTTTGGCAAGTAAACACTTACGCCAAACTTGGTCAAATGCCTTTGAGATATCTAAAGCGACTACAACTGTTTCACCGGACTGCTCTACTGTATTGTTCCAAACTTGGGTCACATATGAAAGAAGATCGCCTGTTGAACGGCTTTGCCTATAATTAGGTGACCATACGTACTTATTTCAGTAGGACAGTACTTTCTTTTCTGCCAGTGTCCTAAGGTCCTTAATAGAAGCATGAAGTACACTAAAATGTACTTTCTTTTTCTTGAAGATGCAAATATCGCAAATAGGTATACCAAAATATTTATTTTTATTTAAAAGAATGCTTATCGGTGATTCACTGATCATGATGCAATAACGACGTTAAGAAGTTGTTGAGAATGTTCGCGTAGTTTGTTTCCCGAACGTTCCAGTCCGCCCTCGATTATCCTAGACGCACAGCCCAGAATACTCCGCGACTGGAACGTGCGAGAATCGAAGCGAAGTTTAGCGAGCCGCATATAAATAGCGACAGCGCTCGGAGTAAGACTAAACAAGTTCAATTCTACACGAGTTCTACCGTTCGACAGCAAGCGAACATATTATTTGTTAATTGTTTTGTTGAATGCAGTCTGGTTTTCTGTGCTGGTTTCGCTTACTAAAAGCAACGTCGTTTGATTTCAGTTACCTACTTGTGCATTATTTGCGTAAACATGGCACCGCCTCGAAGAAAGTGTCACTTTAATTTGGAGTTACAGAAAGAATATCCGTTTATGAAAATAAAAATAAATTGAGTCCGCATATTGTGTACTGTGAAATTTGTAGAAGTGATGTTGATATTTCCAACAGTGGTCGCAGCAATATTAAGGCTCATCTAACCAAGAAAAGCATACATTAGCTGCAAATACGAAGTCTAAAAGCGCTACACTAAAAACACTTTTTCAAAAGTGAAAACTTCAGCTCTGAAAATATGTTAATTGCAGCCAAGGAAGGTACTTTCGCGTATCATACGATCAAGCATCAGCAGAGTTTTAGATCTTTGGATTGCACATCAAAGCTAATAGCGAACATGTTTGAGCCCAAATTTATGGCAGCTCGAACCAAAACTGAAGCCATTGTAAAAATGTTTTGCTAAAGAATCCCAGTTGCGATTGGAACTTGATCTACACAAAGCACATTTTGTTAGCATCATGATCGATTCGCCCAACCACAAAGAAATTAAAATAGTACCTTTGTTGGTGAGATACTTTAATTGTGAAAAAGGTATTCAAGTGAAATTACTTCAGTTGCAAGACTTACCTGGTGAAACATCAGAACAGTTAAATAGTTATGTGTTTAATACTTTGAAAACCCACTATTTGCAAAATTGAATGCTTCTCGTGGCAAACCTCTGGTTGGCATTGGTTGTGTTGCACACATTTTGAACAATTGCGTACTAAATGCTACGGACGTCTTACCAATTGACGTTGAGGTTGTTGTTGTTAAGTTATTTAAGCATTTCTATATTTATACAGTGAGAGTAAATCAACTTAAACAATTCTGCGACTTTGTCAATGTTGAATACAAAAAGATGTTATCATTTTCTAAAACAAGATTTTTAAGTCTGATGCCCGCAATTGAACGAATTCTACAAATGTACGAACCGTTGAAAGCATACTTTTTGTCTATTGAAAATTGTCCAATGATTTTGAAGCAATTTTTTGAGTGTCGCACCAGCGAAATTTGGATGTGGTTTGTACACAACATTGCTTCTATGTTTCACAAAGTCATATTAAAGGTAGAGGGTGACAAAATATGCGCAACAGAGGCCGCTCTAGAGTATTTCGATCTTCAAAATAAGCTTGAAAATCGTTTGAATGAATTATTTTGCCGCTTAAAGTAAGAGAATCCTTTACAACTGGACAATTGGGAAGGTAGTTTAAACTATCGAGATGACTTCATCTCCCAGGTTAGATTATTTTATTCAAATTGTGTGAGTTATTTGAAGAATTGGAGTACAAATTTAAATGAATTAAGGCTCTTTGAATGGATAAATTTGAGAAACCAAGTTTCATGGAATCAAATTTTGTGTTCATGTGCTGCTTTTAAAGACTACTTGGGTTCGACACTGAATGAGGACGAACTCTTCGAAGTTAGTCTATTACAAGCTAAACTGTCAGAAGATAAAATTGCCGAGTGGAACTCGAAAAATGTAGCTACCGAAGATCGATGGGTTGAAGTATTTAAATGGAATCAAGGGTCTGGATCAAGTGAAGATTTCAAAAATTGTGAGATTTTATGTCAGTTTATTTTTTGCCTTCCTGGAACAAGTGCGTCAATTGAGCGACTATTCTCTAATATTAATAACTACTGGAGTGCAGAAAAATCGCAAATGAAAATATCGACACTAGAAGCTGTGATGCAAGTGTACACAAACTTCGATGAGACTTGCAGTGAAATGTTCCAGTTTTTGAAGACCAGAAAGCAAATTTTGGAATCTATCCTAAGCTCTCAAAATACGATTGGCACAAAGGTGACCCCACTGATGGCGTTGCAGGCACGTCAAAATAATTAATAACATTACACATTTCTGCCAGAGTATTTTATGTGTTTGTATTTTTCTAATATAGGAATATAATACATATATTATGTATATGCATGTGTCATTAAAATTATTTTATTTTTATTCTCATTTTGATGCTTGGCTATGTCACTCTACATTTAGTTCTTTGATTTGTCCGTTTTATCTATTCCTAATACAACTTTTTGTTACTTTTTATTTCTGTACTTATTTTTCTGAAAATAAATATGGTCACCCAACCTATAATGTATATAGGATATCCCAAGTTTCAATCATACGAAAGGAGAAAAGTGGGGTGTACCATGATCCTGTTACATCCGATATATATATATATATATATATATATATATATATATATATATATATATATATATATATATATATATATATATATATATATATATATATATATATATATATATATATATACATATATATTTACATATACGACGTCAGTCGCATTTGTGCCAACAGTTTGAAAAACTAGAAAATAGACTGTGTTTGCTTAAAGATAGTAAATTTAAGGTAAAGTAATCTTTAAGTTGAATCCCTACACCATCATACTCGCATCAAAAGATTAGTCTTTGTATTACATAAGCAGGATGCTGTGCGATTACTTGGAAATATTTCCAATTTGTTAAATCTTAGTAAAAGGTGCACATTATTTATTAATTTAAATTATTATATTTGATACAAAATAACGTGCCGGTTATCAATTCGGAAACCACGTAAACAAACCTTATCGCTGATATGCCAAAAAACCGTACTAGAACATTGTTCTGTTTTTATTTCAATTTAACACACTTTCTATTACCAACAATACATTTGTATTTTTCCACATGAACATCCGATGTACAGATTTCGTACGCTTCATGTGTTTAATACTTAGATTATAGGAATAATCTAAGGTTTAATTTAATACAACAATAATATGTAAAGTATTGCTTAGAAGGGGTGCCAACTTGTCTAAATTTTTTTAAGCGTTCCAAATTCTTATAATTAGTTACTACACCATGTGTTTACAGAAACGTTACGTAACTGAATATCTAAGAATAGTAAATTTGGTTATGTGCAACGTCGCATTTTATTTCTTAAGTGAAATAGGGAGATAATCCCAAAATCAGGAAAATGGAAACAATTATTTATTTATAATAATAATAATAATAATAATAATAATAATAATAATAATAATAATAATAATAATAATATTTATGTTTGTCTAGCCAGCTTCTATGCTCATTTTATTTTGTATAACCTTTTCGAATGTTCCCCAAACAGTATATTTATGGCAGCATTTAATTGGTTACAGCCAAGTCAGTGTAGATAAATTTAGGTTTTGTGTAAAAGAATAAAATCTTGCAAAGCAGCAATTTTGAACGAGTACATTGGAAATAATGGCTCCCTACTTTGATCGAAAAATGATGATACAATAACAAAGTTGCAGGTAAGAAATCTGTAAGAAAGATTGTCCAAGAGAAAGATACCATTCGTTGAAACACTAGGTTCTTTAGACCTGTAACTTCAATAAACAACGATAGAACAAAATTGTAATTTTTACAGTAAAATTTACGGGAGAAAGTACTGTTGACGAAAAATACAAAATGTTAGATGTGATAGAACAGCAAAAATACAGTATCTTCGATTGTAGTCGTTATGTAGTTATTTGTTAATTGCTTTTCTCAAAGAGAAAAGAATATGGTTTAACTACTACACACCGTTCCTTCAGTGAACCAATTCGGACTTATGCGCTTGTACCTTGAATCAGATGATCTCTGGTTATATAAGTTAGCTAAATTCGCTCGTGGTTGTTATATTGTTTAAAATAGCGAATAGCTATTTTGTGTGTAATATTGTAAATTTAATTTATGACGAACCTGTTAAGATAAATGTTGTTGACGAATTCTTCAAGACATTCTTCAGCTGAATAAATTTGTAAAGTTTGTTTTACGGCGCCGGAATTATCACAATTTGTTATCTTGATGACGATGTTCTCATGCGAAGTGCTCGTATTGGAGTTATTTCTTTGTTTAAATCATTTATCTTATCGCTAGCCTTGTTAAGTTACGAACAAGTTGGTTATTAAAATTTAGATTAGCTTAATTATAAGGGTAGGTGGAGTGTAGGACGTTTCGCCGCGGCCGGTTCGCCGCGGCCGTTTCGCCGCAGGGCCAATTCGCCGCTAGCCGTTTCGGCGCGGCCGTTTCGGCTCATATGTAAAAATGGACCTCGCATCCTCAATCTCTTTTTTTGAGAAAACACTACGAATTGCGTTGTAAATATGAATTTATTAGAGACGGAATTAACACACTGTATAAAATGTTGTTTTAGTTCGTTTATATTATTATTTTTTTTAATATCTATAAATTGTAATATATAAATTACGCCCTAAAAACTATTTTTTTCTAAAAGCAGTAAAATGAGTTCATAAATGCCCATTCCAAATAAAGATACATATAATACCTACATTATATTAATGAAATTATGTAATTATGGGCGATTAAACGCAAATATTCTAAAATTGTTCTGTCATTAAATTCTCTCACAATTCTTAAAATTCTGTCGTCACCTAATGAGTGTCCTAATGATAATTATCTCATTAGAAATAATCGTTAATAAGGTTTAAAATTTGGTAGATACGTGAGATTTTATACGATATATTTAAAAAAATGTAAGATTGTATGTGATAGTGTTCAATTGAATGCAATAAAATAATGTTGGCGACGAAACGGCTCGCGCCGAAACGGCCAGCGGCGAACTGGCCCTGCGGCGAAACGGCCTCGGCGAAACGTCCCACACCGAATTGTAAGTATAGCGGGTCTGCTGTATTTGCAAACCTTTGAGTTTACAGTAACGAGTTACCATATGTGAGAACGACTGTTAAAACACAGTCTGATCGGGATTTAGATGTTGTGTAACGGAAAAATATTCGCGTCTGTTCAAACATTTTGGAAAAGTGCTTCATCTGAACTTTTGGAAAAGTGCTCCATTTACCACCAAAACAGCTGTTTTTTAAGTATGGATGTGATTATTAAACCAAACTTTAAGGTGCAACTCAATTACGGAACAAACTGCTAAAATAAATGAAGTTTTATTTTGGTGTATCATAGATACGGTACTATTAATTCAGTTTTCGCGAAAGAGTTCACACGTGATAAAGGCACTACTTTTTCCAAACCTTATTGTTTTTGTGCCAGTAGTTAATGTAGACTTTTGCGATTTAATTGATTTGACTAGAAATACTTCAAGCGCAATTTTTCAATGCCATTTCATATTTGCAACGATCACCGGTTATGATTAGAGCTTAGAGTCTAACCCCAAGTTAAGGGTTGATAGTTTAGGACGTGTACCAATTTTTTTGAAGCAACTTTTCAGCAGTTCCAGGGGCGCACTTGGCTGATTTGACCTGTGGAACTTCCATTAAAGGTAAGCAACTTGTTTAATTATATTAGGTTAAATATTGATTTAATGTTTTTTTAGTTCTGTACCCGATTTACAATTACGGTAGAACCCTTATTGACTTATTACATTCATTGCTCCTGAGCTTCCAACATTTTATCTTGTAACATAGTTCAGTATCAAACGTCAGTCAAAAATAATTCACGTATTAAAACGTATTCTAACGTGATAAACTTCAGCGAGAACTTCCACGTCAATCTTAAACTTTTTGTCAATTAAAAACTTTAAAGAAATATCTCGGCGGTACCTGAGCACTTTTAGGAATCTTGTTTGACCTATAAAGCCATATTATGGTACATAATATGGTAGGAAAATCTAGAGTTGCTGAAAATTAGCATAGTAGGTGTATGTGGGTTTATAAAAAAAGGTTTGAATTTTGAAAAAAACAGTTTCTTCTGATAGACCCCACTCTACAGTGATCTACTAAATAACATGGACGGTGCTAGTAATATATTATGTTACTAATTAATTATTTAATTAATTACACTTTAGGGAATAATTGAATACGTAACTGTTTTTTTTTTAAGAATTTCCATCCAGCTGCGAAAGTTAGTTGTGCTTGATTGCGTGCTGGATTGTGCCGCTAAATTATTAATTAGGATACAAAATATTTTTACAATCAGCTTCGGAGGTTCAACTAGATGCTTAGCTTCCGAGGTTTTGAAGAACTGAAATCACTTTTACCTTAATAAATTGTGCTTTACGCATGCTGATTTGGCGTTTAAATATTTACACAATACATTTTACAATCAAGTCTTGGGGACAAACTAGACTCTCTGATTCCGGGTTTTTGAATGATGAAACGGTACACTATATTATTATAAGTTTCGTTATATAAATACATAATAAAGTTTACCTCGAATACGATCTGAACCTACGACATGTACTCTAGGAAAGTACATGCCGTAAGTTCAAATCCTACCCGAGGTAAACGTTTTATTTATGTATTTAATAAAAGTAATAATAATTTTTAATTACATATGGTACACTATATTCTTTACAATTAAGTATCGGGGGCCAACTACACGCTCAGCTCCCAGATTTCTTGCAGAATTCAAAACCGCTTTAATCTTAATACACTGTGCTCAAGGCGTGAGAACTGGTTTGTTGAAACTTTTGAGAATGGTCAAACGGTACACAATATTCTTTACAGTTACATCTTGGGGGATAAATAGACGCCCAGCCTCTAAATTTTATGAAAAATTCGAATATAGTTTAATTTTGAACAATTGTGCATAACGCGTGCGGAGTTATGCCGTATTTTTTGTTAATGATCCAACTGTAGATAGTATTTTAACAATCAGATCTCCCAGTGAACTCTTAGCTACCGGATTCTTTGGAAGTATTTGAATTAGTGATGTATTCACTTAGGCAGGAAGGCGTCAGTTTTACCTAGCTTAACGAGTTGTCTCTTAATGAAATATAAGCGATTATTTTAAATTTAGTACCAAAATGTCCTGACTGCAGCATATGCACACCTTGCAAGTGCATACCAGACTACATTTCCAATAAAGTTTGTCAGGTATGTTTTCAATTTCGATTAAGCGCTGTTTAAGCTTTGTTCATCCCCAATTTTACATTACACTCCGATTAGCGCCATTCTGGCCTCTTTCTTTAATCCCTATTCTTGTATGTGGCAATCCTTATACACCTTCCTGCTCCAACCAGCGCCTGATGGGTTCCTCTCACCTTTACCCTTATTTCCCGTCTCATTGCTTGCCCCGCATTTACCAGCACCTTCACGTAGACAGGGTCCCATTTCCGCCACTGACTACTTTTCTTATATCTGAGGCTTCCTCTGTGCTCCCATCCTTCTCTCCTGCTTCCTCTTAATCAGTTCAACATTAATTTTCTGATTTCTTTTTTGGGTGAGAAGCGCATTCTTGTAGTATAATTGGGAGTGAGCAGACAGTTTTCAACGCGCTCTCTCTCAGTATAAATTAAAATCTAGTAACTCCATTTTGAGGTATAATTAGATGTTAGCATACAGTTTTCAATGTCATCTTGTGGATTAATTTACAAGCTAGGCGTATAATTGGAATTTCACAATCAATTTGCAACCCCATCTTGTAAAGTAATTTTAAAAGAGAACTAAGCTTGTATCTTCATCTTGCGTTATAATTAGGGGAGGTGTGCCTGAGACGACGTGTTTAATGAGATGGCATACAACGTGTTCTTTAGTTGATGTTGAATGCTCGTGCTATAGAATGAGACGTAATTTGCCGTCTACCAAAATTCTAGTTGATTCCACAGTAGGCTCTGATCAGTGTACGTGACGACAGCTTGCAGAGGTGGATGAATACGTTTAATTTAAAAGTTTTTTGTGAATAAATGGACGTTGTGGATTGATCGGTAAGTGTAAATGTTTCTGTTAATTTTGCATATCCTTTAGTATCAAAACAATGTTTAATTTTTTACCGTTGACACGGCACAGGAAAAAAAGTGCGGGCGTATGCTTCTAAGTGAGTTGGCATACACGATATGCTGATAATATAGCGTAGGTATGCCACCCCACCCAGACGCTTTGTAACATTTTCATTTCGAATAGGCAGATAAATTATACATTTAGGGAAAGTGGCGCTACAAAATAGCATCAACAAGACATTTATGGAGCGGAGACAATATGAAAGAAGCGTTAAGAACAGTTCGGGAAAAGGAAACAATCTGGTTGTTAGGTTATAAGACATTCAATGTGCCCAGCACAACATTAAGGTGATGTTTTAATAAAATTTAGGAGTAGAAGAAGAACTGCATGGGGAGCATAAAGTAACATTTAATGAAACCCTAGAAAATGAAATTGTAGAGCATGTAAGAAATGTTCGCATTTTTCAGTATCACAAGAACCAAGTGGAGAAAGCAAAGAAAATACCTCACAGATTTTCCCGTATTAAGAAGATGTCAGGATGGGACTGGCTCAAAGAGTTCCGGAATCTAAATCAGGCTATACGTTTTCGAATTCCAGACTCAACGTCTTTTGCTTGATCTAGTGCCTTTAACAAGTAGCAAATCTTCACAAATACTTTTCACGACTTTCTGATTTGCACGATTTTGAGGATTCTCAACAATTCCTTCAGAAAATACTAGTGCTGAAATGGGGCCAGCACTTCACTGTTGTTTTCAGTTGGGATTTATATTCCACCAGCTATCACTTTCCCAAGATGAAAAATGAATTAATGAGTGATGCGATAACAGCCGCGGTAAGTTTTGTACAAGGAAACGGATGGATAAATGCTAAAGTGTTCGTAAAGTGGTTGAAACATTTCGTCAAATATGTCAAATCTTCCCCAAAGAAACCGGCCTTGCTCCCTTTGAACGGCCACACCAGTCATAAAGGTTCTGATTTATGCAAAAGAATCCGGCATAATATGCTCCTGTTTTTCACCACATTGCACTCATAGAGTACAACCGTTAAATGTCAGTCTTTATGGGCCTCTGACATCCTGTTATAACCAAGAATTACACAACTGGTTGCGTAATCGCCCAGGGCGCACTGTAACCCACTTTCCAGTTGCGGAAATATTTAATCAGCTTACATATCAAGTGCCCCGCTTAGAATGCTCATCATGGGTTGACTACAACCAGGATTTGCCCATATAACGCAAACATATTCCCTGGATACATATTGGCCCTTGCAGAAGTAACAAATGTCAAGAATGCTGAAAACACTATCTACGAAGCTCGCCCATTAACATCTTCCGCACTAGCTTCATTAGAAATAGCTACAACAGCAGCTGAACAGTCAGATGCCGTCTGGGAAAGAAGCCGAAACTGCTGTTAATGAATCTGTTGATGATTTCAATGTGGACAACAAGATCTCTGTCGCAGATGTATTGTCCTTACCAGTCACTTCAGCAACAAAGCGCAAAACTAATGGAAGGAAAGGCTAATACGGGCATTTAAATACACCTGAAATACAGGTAGATAATTTAGAAGTGACCCAATTCCGTTCCGTTTGAATGAACCCATGTATAGACCATATATTGTACTAGTTTTTCGATCTATTTAAAAGAATTGTTTGGAAAGATAAAATCCCATTTCAAATAGTACGCCATCTCAGACACACTTCCCTTAGAGGTCCCTGGACGTTTTCCAAAATGATTTAGTATTTGGCAATTAAAGACAAAGGCAAGTTACTCAACATCCAATCGTAAAGACACTCAAACCCGCAACCCCCATCGGAAAAGAAATGGCAGAAAAAAGAGGCGAAGATTACAAAGCGAGCCAGGGATTATCCAACCAAGATGACGCACAATGACGCAGTTATACCTATTAGATTATAGTGGATATGTCAAAATTACCCATGTTCAACACCGTCAGAGTCAAGTTCCTTTTAGATATATTGCAATCAAGGACGTTTTGATTACAGTTTGATTCTGAGGCAACTCGTCAAACTAGGTGAAACTGGCGCAGGCGTCTTTCTATACTAGCTGTCTCAGGAGGTTCCTTAGGTGAATTAAATCATTGATTCGAGTTCTTAAAAAATGCTTATCATCTAGTTAACCTCCGAGACTTGATGTAAAAATATTGTGAACAGTTTGATCATTGCCAAAAATTTAAGCGGCACAAATCCCCATGCGTTGAACACAACTTATTAAGATACAAGTGGAATAAAATTCTTACAAAGCCCGGTACCTGAGTGTTTAGTTGGCCCACGAAAATTGATTGTAAAGAAGTTCCGTACCATTTGAGCATTATCAAAATTTTAACGGTACAATCCAGCGCGCATCGTGCACAACTTATTAACGTAAAGATGGATTGAAATTCTTGTAAAAAATCGAGGCTGAGAATCAAATTAGTTTCAAAAGTTTAATTAATAAGTAATTACTTTTAGGTAAATGTGCTAGTAGTCAGCCACTGCCCTATGGCAGGCCAAATTTGGCTTAAATTTCAAATTATAGCATAAATATCCGTTTAAAACCAAAAAACTTCACATTCCCAGTGACCGGCCACCTTCCCGCGGAAAGTCATACAACTAACAACATCTACCTGTTACTCTACGAATTAATACCGTATAGAAAGAGAAAACATGATTAGTGTGTCAGTAGTATGAAGAACGAAAATGTATTTGTTAACAATAGAAATGCTCTTTACCATCTGTACGTATTCTTCTATTATAAAAGCCACAATATTAGACATATTGGTATCTGATAAAGAATTGATCAAAGTTTCCAATTTTGGATTGCCATGATTTTTAACCAAAATATTATGTGGTCGGACACGGGTATTTCTGGCGGGAAAGAATGCAGTAGTCGGCTATAGTGGCCGACTATTGGAGTCGAACAAGTAAAATTATTTTGTCCCTGTCTGCTTCGTAGCAAATGTTGCTGTTTTGCTCTCTTTGCATACATTCAAATTCTCGCTGCAAGAATACAGACCAGAAGTTGGCCACTTTTTTATAGTGGCCGACAACTCGTACCTGATAGCTTTTTATTACATTTGTCAGTAGTCGGCCATTCGTTACCGGTAAGTATTATTTTTATTTCAGAGGACTACTATGGAACCAAAAATTAAAATATTTCATCGGTACTCAGATGAAGACTTACAACGAGCCGTCATTGAGTGCAATTGAAAATACATTAAATGGAAATTGTTTTCAATGAGCTAACAAACTTGACAAACCAAATAATTGATGCGCCACAGTTGCAAGATTCCAAAATTATTGGGGAATACGAAAGGAATCCATGGAAAAACCAAACTCTGGCAAGATCACTATCTCACAAAATATTGTACTGATTCTGGGTGTGATTCCTACAGAAACAAAGCACAACTATTTGCATGATTTGCCTGTACAAAGTATTGGTGACGTGCACGGTAGTTAGCAAGTCATCGAAAACTTAGCACCTTCCTCTAATGTCTCTGGCGAACTTAAAGGAGTTCATCCTTCTACAAGAAGTGAAACTCCAACTACAGAAAGTTTCTGCAACAACGTAACAGATCAGTCTTCTACTGGACTTGACGTTGTAATACAATCTTCAGCTAGTAATAATGAGACATCAACCGCCGCAGAAGATAAATCGCCAAAAAGCTCAAAAGTTTTAATGATTTGCAATGTTGAAGGGCATTTGAAGTATAAAGAACCACTGGCAAAAGCCAAGAAACGACCTGGAAGAAACGATTTTCCCGCTGATATGTCCTCAAAGGTTCGGAGGGCCCATGACGATAAAAAGGAAGAGGAAAGGCAGAATAGAGAAAATATGAAAAAGACGAGGCAGTTGTCGAGAGAAAAGAAGCGTGAAGAGCTACAGACAAGAAGACTTACCAAAGATAAAAAACTGCAAAGGTTCACAATCAGAAGCAGCAATGTGGATTATGCATGGACCATCTGGACAGTGACACATGTAGGATGTGATTGATACATGTCCTAGATGGTTACACATGTAATGCACAAAATTTACTGGTTTAAGGTATGCTGAAATTCTAAATGAAGGTTTTAAATGTGATATTTGAATCACTTGTGTGCTTTTTTACTTTTATTTTTCTTCTCCACGAGAATTGCTTATCTTTGGTTACTTGCTTAAAGACATAAGTTTCTTTTAAAGGCGTATTTCTATTTAAAACAAATTTTATTTTTGTTACATTTCTTACGTAAAATGTTTGTTTATCTTAATATACACAGTTTACACAAAAATGTATTGTTTTTGTAATAAAATGTTTACACAAGTTTATGTTTTTTCTACGTTTGACCGTTGGACCCCATGTGGCCAACCACTAGCGAAAAGTACATTCTTTCATATTATGCCTTTTAAAATGCATGTAGGTAACGCTATGATGTGAGGCAACAGAATTTATAAAACGAAAATGTTTGGCCCTTCAGTTAGGACTGACTGGTTTCCATAGTTCTGTGATAAAAATTTTCCTGTGTATAACGTGTCAAAGTAAATTTTTGACTTAAGTGGCCGACTACTGGTCAAGTTACCATACTTAGCAGCACAAATTAAAATAATGTTGACACAGATGAACACAACTCGAGCACTATATTTCAAGATGCATTAAAAATGTTATTTTTATTTTTATCATGTTTTTCCAGTGAAAAAAATGAAATTAAAAACAGTTTGAAACAGGTAAAAAAATGAAATTAGTAAAAGATAATTAAAATATTCAATGTAATGGTGAATGTTAACTACAATCATTATAAACAAATTAAGATCAAATTACCAGAAACTCACGTGATACATGCAACACTACACTTTGTTGGACCCTTTCACAAATAAACAATACCAACAATGGTGTTACACTATAATTAATGTATATCCGTCTGATAACTTATCACAAACCTCACAATGAGAGTAATGAAACAATTAATGATAAGAGCATTAAAAAATCTCCAAACTCAGTACTGTCTGTGACAGTGAGATTATCAAAAATGGAATATTATTTCACTAGCGTTGCTCGCATAACTACTGCCACTTTATTTAAAACTCATACAAATTGATAAGGTTATCAGCGGAATCCGCACTATTTTCAATAACGCAATACCTACATTAATAGTCAAGAATTTGCTGGTAAAATTAGTTAGAAAATTTAATAAAAATCTGGTTCCTAACCTTGAATTCCTTAAATCCAAACAAGTCTTCTTGACATACTTTAGGAAAGGTTATGGTCAATTCGCAATAAAAATGATGAAATTCACTACTCAATTAAGCGGTTGATAAAAAAATGTGTTATGTAGTCCATCCGGAAGACTAATTGAATTTTGTGGCTTTCGTACGTACCTACTCATAAAAAGTTGTGGAAGTAGTGACTGTTTTGAATCTTTAATGAAAAGAAAATTGGCATGCCTATGTCATTAACCCAGATGCACTAATAGTAGTCTTTTATAACTAGGTGGGTGCAATCAACAACAAAAAAGTAATCCAATTTTATAGTTAAATTACCAAACAATCATATTTATTTATAGGCATCATTATCAAACAATACTTATCCAATCTAGCTGTATAAATTATAATAATTTTTGAGGAAGTGATATAATTTTTTTTAAGATTACTGTTGATGTGAGAATTATTTTGATTACTAAAATAATTTGTGGATTTGACTATTGTAAATAATGTTAGAAGCGAGTGATGTGTTAATGAGTATATGTAATTACAGTTAGCAACAAATAGGTAAATGGAAAATTGACTTATTGGTTCAATGCTAGAGCAAGGTAAAATAGTAGGCCTCCAAACGTAGATTGTAATTACATTCTATTCATTTATAGTAAGAAATCGACCACAATTTGTGAGATACCTGCTGTCTTGGATAAATATAACACAAACAGATCTGTAACCGAATTAAAAAGCCCATTGGTTTCTTTTTCTAACTTGCCGATGTTATAATGAGAGTATTTTAACAAATAGGGGAAACGCACATAACATTATACAGGGTGTTACAAAAAAGTAGGCCAATCCGTTAACCACATATTCTTTGGCACAAAATAAGGAGACTTTTCTTATGTCATTTTTCATTTGAACGCTTGTTTTTCGATATACAGGGTGTCAAACTTCATTTTTTAGAAGCGTATTTTTTTATTATCTCTGGTGTGTTTTAAGATATCGTTTTCATATTTGGTACAAATCTTACTCTTTTCTAAGTGCACCTTCTATATGATTTTAAGGAAAAAAATAAAAAAAACTAATAGAAAAATAAGAGGGGTGTGGAAACCTTTAACCCTCCTTTTTTTCTGACGAACGCCTATGAACGTCGCATCCATTTTTTACAGTAGTTTGATGATTTATCTAACTTTTTTGGCTCTTGTAAACTTTTGATTTGATGCTTCCTTTATGACATACTTTTAGTTATTCGACTAGGTGTTACGATTTTTTTAACAATTTTTTTTATTTTATTAATCAGAATAAATTCATAATAATAACTTAAAACAATCAATTGTGCTAATAATTATAATACGAAGTTGGATGCAAATAATTAAATTAAACGTTCCATGTGTCCACCGCCTTCGTGAATGCGCCTTCTGGATCTTTTTATAACTGAAAACCGAATATTTTGGAAAATATTCGGTTTCAATCTAAATACCTCTGAACCTTCTGCGATGCGATCCCTCAATTGATTTTGATTTATTATTATTTATTATGCAAAATAAATTTAAAAATAGGCTTATCTTAAAGTTCGTTACAATATCTGTCAATTACTTCTCTTGTGTTTTAGCTTTATTTGCAACGGTTTCAAAGATATTTGAGTTTGAAATTTCTGAATAACTACGAAAGTTGGCAACACTGATCAAACCTCAAAACGTCATTTGATTGGTCTTGAAATTCTGCCCAATATTGCTAATTTAACCGACTCTGTAACTGTTATAATATCAAAGTTACCCATAGAAGCTTAGTTAAAAATAAATCCATAATAATGGCTTAAAACAATCAGTTGAGTTAATAATTCAATACTACGTCGCATACAACAAAAATTTAATGTTCGATGCGTCCACAGCCTTCGCGATTGCACCTTTTTATTTTTTTAAATAATTGAAAACCTAATAGTTTTTTGTCAAATGTTTGTCAAATTAATCGCTGTAAAAATTTCGAACGAGTATTGAGTTCAATCGCTAAACTGAATAATAAGGTATGGCCAATAGAGAGAATATTTTGGAATTTTCTGAAATGACTGATATGATTTTAATTATAGGTAAGATTTCAAATAAAATCTCTAGATTGTACATTTTGAACAATTATTCTCACTTTAGGAAAATGTGATTTTAATACTAGTTTAGCTTCAAGGCGTTATGCAGAAATGTATCCAAATCGGTATCACCCAAAAAGGAAATTTTTCTTAAGTTTAGTACGCCACCTAAGAGACACTGGAAAATTTAAACAACGAATAGGAACATGTGGACGGCCACGTAAAATTGCACCAAATCAAGAGGAACAAATTTTGCAAATAGTTGAACAAAATCCGGGTACTAGTACTAGGATTATAGCTCGACAGATTGGAAATGATATAAATTCGACAGACGTGCATAGAATTTTAAAACGTCACTCACTACATCCATATCATGTGCAAAGAGTACAGAATTTATTGCCGCAAGATTTTCAGGCAAGCAACATCTTTTGCAACTGGTTCTGTAATGAAAATAACCGTAACCGCCGGTTTGTTAGATCCATTTTATTTTCGGATGAAGCTACCTTTACGCGAAATGGTATAACGAATATCCACAACACCCATGTTTGGGCAGATGAAAATCCAAGAGGTCTTGCAGAGACCAGTCCTCAAGTAAATTTTAAAGTAAACGTGTGGGCAGGAATTTTATACAATTTTCTTTCAGGTCCGGTATTTTTGCCACCAAACTTAAATGCCGAACATTTTTTATTTTTTTTACAAAATGAGTTTACAAATTTACTTGATGACGTGTCTATAGCTATTCGTCAAAATATGTGGTTTCAACTTGACGGAGCTCCGCCACATTATGGTAATAATGTCCGGAACCACTTCAACCAATATTTCCCTAATCACTGGATTGGTCGGGGACAGGATGCGCCTATTCATTGGCCACTTCGTTCCCCCGACTTAAATCCACTGGACTTCAGTTTTTGGGGATTCATGAAAGATTTTGTTTATACGGTTCCAATAATAAATCAAAATCAATTGAGGGATCGCATCGCAGAAGGTGCAGAAGTATTTAGATTGAAACCGAATATTTTCCAAAATATTCGGTTTTCAGTTATAAAAACAGCCAGAAGGTGCATTCGCGAAGGCGGTGGATACATCGAACATTTAATTTAATTATTTGCATCCAACTTAGTATTATAATTATTAGCACAATTGATTGTTTTAAGTTATTATTATGAATTTATTCTGATTAATAAAATAAAAAAATTGTTAAAAAAATCGCAACACTTAGTCGAATAACTAAAAGTATGTCATAAAGGAAGCATCAAATCAAAAGTTTACAAGAGCCAAAAAAGTTAAATAAATCATCAAACTACTATAAAAAATAAATGCCACCTTCATAGGCGTTCGTCAGAAAAAATGGGGGGTTAAAGGTTACCATACCCATCTTATTTTTCTATTAGTTCTTTGAATTTTTTACTTAAAATCACACACAAGGTGCAATTAGAAAAGAGTAAAATTTGTACCAAATTTGAAAACGATATCTTAAAACACACCACAGATAATAAAAAAATACACTTTTAAAATGTGAAGTTTGACACTCTGTATATCGAAAAGGAAGTGTTCAAATGAAAAGTGACATAAGAAAAACCCCCTTATTTTGTCCCAAAGAATATGTGGTTAACGGATTGGCCTACTTTTTTGTAACACCCGGTATAATGTATTAAGTGTAACTACAACCGTTAATAAACAAAGTATACCCCAATACATATACTTACTTTTTTAGGGTACGCACATTTACAGTATTTGTAGATATTGGTAATGAGATCATTGAAAGTACAGGGGCCGCCTGTGAAGCGGGAAATTTTGAAGCACCCAATGTTTTCAGAAAATGTTTATTATCAAAATTTTTTTTACAGGTTTGAGTAGGGGAAAGTATGCGATTTTATGTCTTAAAAATAATAAGGCTCAAGTGAGAGCCATTTTTGCGTAAACACTCTTCTAATCTAGATTGAAAATTTTCCATTACTCGGCGGAGCAGGACAGGTAGAATTCGCTCAATTTCTTGTGTAATATTTATTGCTAATTCCGGTAAGGGTTGTGGTCTATTAGTGTATAGCCTGCTCTAAAAAAATCACATGCTAAAAGCTCACAGGATCTTGCGGGCCACGAAATGTCACCATGTTTGGAAATGAGTCGGCCCGGGAAAAGTTCCCTTAACCCATTAATTCCCAACAGTAGTAAACATAGCATTTTCAAGGTGTAATTCTTTATTCTATACAAAAATACATATACATGAGTAGTTATAACAAGCAAAATGAAAATAGATTGCCGTAACGGCCGTAGTAAAATGTTGCGTATACGAAACTTTGGAATTTCTGGGGTACATAAATGATTAGGGTGTGTGAAAGTCTTTGAAGTAGTCTATATGTAGATGTACCTGACACTTTTTACACATGTAGATTGTATTATTCTTACACTGTCTACACTTCTCCTTGCTTTATTTTCCTGTCCGACTATCACGTGACCAATATTGTCGAATCTCAATTCCGCTGGCAATCTGTTATTAGACGATCGTCCATAACTTGGATTTGTAGGAACTTTTGACTCAGTAGATCCTGCTACCTCCTCATTTTCTTGAGTGCAGGTGTCCTCTGCTTTCATAAGAGTAACTGCTATATACGATTTGAATTCTATCTGTGACATTTTTGCTTATTCGCGGTATTATATACTTTCCAAGTATTTACTATGACACTGTCTAGTAAGTTTATAAAAAGTGGCCACCACCATTCCTTGCCTCTTACTTGAATTCGATGGCCATCCCGTTATCATGAAGATCTACTCCTTCCATGTGGCTATTATAATCGCCAATTACTTTTGGTTGTGGGATAGTAACCACCTTTCTTTCCTTTCTGCTATATTGTTTAGCAGTTATCAAAGGTTCGATGCTGCAGTTATTTGCGGCAATAGTGACAACAGAATTATCATTCCATTTTACTAACAAAATGTCATTTTCATCATCAAAACAAAAATCATATGAACCTCTTTCTCTTTTTTGTACGCTGTTTGCTGTTTCCAGTGTATCATTACACGTTCGGTATTCTCGGATTGTACCCGTGGCGTAAAAGCCTTTGTTCTTCAGTAGACAAAACAACTTATGCGAAGAAAAAAAGTTATCAAAAAACACACGGTGTTTATATGGATTCTGTATAACAGACAAAAGGTTCAGGACAACCTGTTCTCCTAATCCTAAGTCATTTACGTCCTTATCTGTTTGTTTTCCAGCATATGGAATAAATTTATCCATCTGAGCTACATAAACACCATAATTTAAAACCGAAGCGTACCGGTTTACCTTTTATAAACATTTTACAACTATGTCGACCAAAATAGGGAACCATTTCTTCATCTATCGATAAATTATGAGAAAAAATCCCAAACTGCATATTTTTCTCATTTATAACATCAAATATAGGTCTCAGTTTCGAGACTTTGTCTCCTTTATCTAATTGGTCATTATCTGATAAGTGTATATTTCGTTTGATGGAATCAAACTGATTTCTGCTCATACAGTTTCTTACCAGAGGTATACCCTTGTTTCGTATTTCGATCAGTACATCTTTGTAGCTGCAACGTATGGTAACCAGAAAAGATCAATATACCACAAAAGCGTTTCAGATTTGTTATATTTGGCCGAAAGGAGTGCCGATTATGATCCTGTGCATATTTGTTTGAGAAGTCAACAATTTTTTTCCAAACATCATCACTAAAATATAAACAAAAAACTGGAAATTTTTCATTAATTTTGTTTTCAAGTTCTTCTCTCATAATATGTTCTTCATTTTGTGGCAAATTTTTATACGTTGAGTTAGCTTTTTTAGCTTTACTTTTACTAGCCGTTCTAGTAGTAGTGTTCACCTTCTTGGAATTTGATTGACTTGGGAGCTGTTCATCCACAATTTCATCAGGAGCAGTTGAATGAATGTCATGTTCCAGCTATGTCTGGTAAAACGTTTTCATTTTCACTTATACCATCATCAATTTCTTCTTCATCCGTAAGTTCGTCGACCGGTGGTGGTATATACACCGCATCAATATTTACAGCTTGCTGTAAATCATCATCCTCTTCTAATAATGCTACTAGCTCCGCACTTGACAATGGTCTTTTGTATTCCCAAGACATATCTAAAACCTATATTTCCAATTAGCATCAAAACATATGTGCATTTATTATAACTGGAGTTAGGAAAGTTGATGCTGCAGTAAAGCATGGTTTTCATGACGGTTCAATGATATTTCAGGTTATATCCCAAATAATTTCTTATGGATGCGACATCATACTGCATTTGGTATATGCGGCTTGCGCCTGAAGCACCCCCATATGTTTACAAAATACATAAACAATGTCTCTGTATGGCATTAAGTTTTCCTATCTCTATTATAACTTGTCATAATAATCATAAATACTTACTTGAATCCCAATTCTTGAAATTTTACTTCATTTACCAATTACTATGAAAATCCAACACAAATGTTTCTAAGGACCACAACTTATCTCTTATAACTTCACAAATAAACTTACCAAACTGACATCAGGGGTACAGACATGCGCAGACATGCGCGCGCGCCCGGCATGTGGCCCGGAACTTTTGAATATTATTATACCGTGTAATCCCTATGTTTCGTAAACACAACATTATTTTGAGCCTTGTATTTTGTGAAAACTAATAAAACTTTTGCTATTAGGAAAATATTCGATTAGAAATGAGTACTATGTAAAGTTTTTTGAAGGGCATCTTGTATTGTTTACAGTTTTTTTTTGGTTGTCAAATTGTATATCACTAAATAGCATATTTAGTTATAATATGACTGAGCAAAAAGTAGGTTTTCGATATGTAATCAATAAAAGTTCTCATCAAGATATAAAAGATTATGTGCTTTGAAGCATAGATTGGTTCAAAATTATTTTACTATGGTAATGAAAAATGTATACATATATTTGCAAAATGTTGCGTTTACGCATTGTTGGGAAGTAATGGGTTAAAGCAGTCATAGACAAGAGAGCAGTATGACTTGCAGCCCCGTCCTGCTGAAAATAATTGATGTCCGAAAAGCTAGGTAACTCTTCCGTCACATATGTTCTGATCATATGTCTGTAGCGGTTTTCCGTAACAGTTGTGTTGGAAAAAATATGGCCCAATAATACCATATGATGAAATTGCACACCACACTGTAAGTTTCGGACTATGTAGTGGCTTTTGGTGTATCTCTCCTGGGTTTTCACCATTCCAATAGCGACTATTCTGCTTGTTTACATATCCGCTTAAATGAAAATGTGTTTCATCTGACATAAACATGTGATGAATAAAGTTTTCATCATCATGTACACGTCGCAATATTTCTTCGATGAAAACCCTGCGAGCAAGCATATCGTCATCTTTCAACTCTTGGACGACTTGAATTTTGTAAGGGTGCACAGATAAGTCTTTATGTAAAATTCGTCGTAAACATGTGTCGCTAATGTTTAGTGCAGAAGCATGTTTCACTGCAGAATGCAGTGGACTACGTGTTAATACTACTCGCACTCTATCAATCTTTTGCTCCGTTCTTACAGACCTTATTGGCCCTTTGTGCTTCAAATTTAATGTGGAGCCAAGTTCTTAAAACTTTCTTACCCACTGTATAATTGCATGAGCGGCGGACGGCACACTTCCATGTCGTGGAATTATTACGAAACAATCGTTGTGCCAAAAATCTAAATTTCGCGCTAAATTATACGAGATTAGATGTTTATATATTATTTTTCTGGATAAAGAAATGGTTATTGTTTATTTATATTTGAATGTAATTAATATGAAGGTGAACAGCTTGTGTTTGTTTCAGTAAGTGTTCGATATGTTCAATTTAAAAATATTTGAAATGCGCGACATATTCAAGTACATGGATGTGTTGGAAGGGAATGACGCTGTCATAATAATAATGTGCAATTTTTAAAAGAGTCGCATACAGTGAGCGATCACAAACAGTCGCGGTAAGAAAGCAAACAAAATAAGCGATCCGAATTGATAGTTGTCGATAGATGGACGCTGCAGTCTAAGTGACATTATATAGTCACGCTGCTCTATAAAGTGTGAAAATTACACAATTAAAATTAATTAGCGGTGATAGGGAAGAAGTAGAAAATTACCTTCCTTATTAAAACAATAAAAAATGCAAATATCCGCAAGTTGGCGACGATGAAAATGTTGCGTAATAGTGTACACTAGCGTTTTAAGTGTGTGTCGAAAGTGTTCCAAGTTGATGTTTGGATAGCGAGTGATAAATGCTCAACAAGACAATCGATCGAATTAATAGATCGGTATACAAAGTATAATAACTAAAAAATATTGATAATGAAAGTATGGCGTTCCGTAGCTCGCTTGCAGTTGATAGCGCACGCCGTTTGTGATTAAAACTGAACAATTAAGTAAAAACGGTACATTGTAAATATATCGAACAATTATTTACTATAATCATTAACTGATTACGCCCGTTGCAACACTCACCATTTTTATAAAACGATTTTACGCAACACGCACGCTGAACGCTGAAATGTCGAACCATAATCAAGACATGAAAACATTGACTTTTGACAAGCAAAAATTTGGCCGCAAAATCTCTTGATCTTTCGGTATGCGATTTTTTGTTGCGGATTTCTGAAGAGCGGGGTAGCGAGTAATAGACCACAAACCTTACCGGAATTAGCATCGAACATCAAACAAGAAATTGAGCGAATTCAACCTATCCTGCTTCGTTGAATAACCTAAAATTTTCAATCTAAGTTAAGAGTTTACATATACATGATTCTCGTTTGAGTGGAATTATTTTTAAGACATAAGATGGCATACTTTCCTCTACTCAAACCTGAAAAAAAAAGTTTTGAAGATAAACATTTTCTGAAATAATTGGGTACTTCAAAATTTCCCGCTTTACTGGCAGACCTTGTATATAATGATACCTACAAGTTAGATAAGAGGTATAAAAATACACACGAGAATTAGGTGTGTGAAGATATCAGAGTCTTTTTTAAATGATGTAATTAAAATTCTGTATAAGTAGGCGTTAATTATGCGCCATTTTGCGACGTTGAAATAAAATTTTGCGCCTAATGGGAAATAACATGTAGCAAAAATTCTGTAAACACTGTTAACTTCACGGAACCACAAACTTTTGGATAAATGATTCTTTTTGCGCCGTTAAAATAAAATGTTGCGCCCTTATACGAAATAAATTATTGCAAAATTACGACACTACCGACTTTACAGTCGTGAACTTCCGTAGTAATTAGGTGCCAATTATGGGTGCACCGCTAAAATAACGTTTTACACCCCCGTAGAAAATAAGTTATTGCGCCAATTCCATTGGCATAGCTTTAGGAATAAATTATTTTTTTCTTTCAGAATAAGTAGACATTCATTATGGCCTGTTTTACGCCGTTAAAGTTAAATTTTACGTCGCTAAAGCAAAACTTTGCACCCCTACATACAAGTTTTTGCAAAAATTACATTGACAGGTTAACTTCATGGTTTTATGAATACTAGTACGATAATTCAGCACATATTATGCCTTTTATTGTAAGGATGACACTGATACGGTTAACTTCACAACCACGAACCTCAGAATAAATCGTTTTTTTCTTATGCAGTAATTAGGCGCCTAACATGCGACGTTTGTGACGTTAAACTTAAATTTTACGCCCCGATATAAAACTAGTTATTGCAAAAATTAATCGATAAGTTTAACTTCACAACCATGAACTTATGAATAAAAATGTTTTTCTTATGCGATAAGATTAAATTTTGCGCCCCTGTAGGAAACCAATTGTTGGAAAGTACAAAAGGATTAAACTTGACGTTGATAATGAACAAAGAAGTTATTATTATTAGAGCGATACTAATTGTCCCCCGTTGTTGACACACAGTGTCCAGGTTACTGCAGTTTTAATGATTTTACTGCAACAAAAAAAATGACGGTGTGGTAGTGGTAGATTTCTTTGATGATAATTTAAATGTCAATCTTACTAGATATCGGAGGGCAAATTTTGTTTCACATTCTTGTTTATTTCAGGCGAAAGACGTCTAGAAACTTAAACCATTACCTACACCCCCTAGACCTAAAATGGAATCAGTTTTGGTACCAACATGACGGAGCTCCCGCTCATGGTAGTCTCCTTGTAAATAGCTTTTAACAAAATCACGGAATCACGGCCTCCTCGTTACATCGCTCACAACAAAAAAAGATTGCCAGGAAAGAGTTCGTACTGTATTTTGATTTCTTTCGGCGCAAGAAGTTCGGATTGCCACTCCTAGCGGGATTTGAAGAAGAATTCATAAATGTTTGGAAGTAGGGGGAAACCATTTCGAACCGTCGTCATTAAATTTTGATTTTTGTCTTTTCGTATTTTTATTATTGCTCAATTACACTTAATATCTCCTACTATTATAATTTTTATTAAATTATGAAAATTACAAAATGTGTGTGCGAAAGTGTATGGAAATGCAGACTTCACTCACTAGATGTGGGGTTGAGAATTGCAAACTCGTTTGCTTCGACATGTACGAAACTGTACAAACTGTTTGAAAGATTTTGAAACATTTGGTAAGCAGTTGGTCTGACTCGTTTGCATTTCGAAAAACTATTTGTTTTGTAAACGACCAAAACTGCCATAAATTTGGAAAAAGCTGAAATAACTCAAAAATCGTTCACGCGCATACAAATTTACCGTAAATGTAAAAAAAATTAATAAAACCAAGAACATTCCATTTAAAATAATGTAGTTGGAATCTATTTCCGGTATAACCGAGAGATGCGTACCTATATTTTACCTGAATCACCCCCGTACACAGATTTTCAGAAATTTATTCCCTGTAATTACCATATACAAATCGACTCTACTTGTCGTGATGGACCCTGTACAATTCCCCATCAATATACGTTATATTTTTATTTTATTTTTATATTTTCACGTACAAATTACTCTCTCACACATTCCACCTGCGTTATTTACAAAGCACCATACAAAATAATGCGTAACACGCTTAATACTTTAAAAGACTTACACAGCAAAATTATAAACCTATATTTCACACGTTCTGTATTAATTTAATGTTATTAACTTATTACAAATATCTGGTGTGGAACGACCTTCCAACCTACAAAATGGAAATGAAAAGAAATGAAATAATTTTAAAAACATTTTTTTAGGATAATTATGTAACCTCATTTATAATAAGTTAATTACGAAAATATACAACATTGTAAAAACAGAAACAATAATCCATGTCAAACAGACGTTTAAACCTTCATGTCTGACAGAGGTTAATAGACATCTCGGTGCTAACAAAAAATTAAAAGAAATGAAATAATTTGAATTATAATTTTTTAGGTTAACTATGCAACCTCTTTAAACAGTAAAACAGTAAAATAATCTGTCAGAATGACGTTAAAACTTCATGTCAGGTAGATATTAACTATATACATGTAAACATTCCAAAGTCGCCCGCTTCCATAAGATATCAATAATACAGTATAATCATTTTTGTTCGTAACAAACAAAATACCCCCACGTACCACACAAAATTAAAAAACACCGAACACATTTCCATAGCTACGCTATGTGTGTTTTAAGGTCTATATTTAGGTATTTTTATATCTTTGAAATCTTTGATAAAAACGAATATCTGCCCCTAACAAGCCCCCTCTCCGCCGCTGGATTTCTCTCAAAATCTAATCAGCTCTAAGCCAAATGAAAACAAGCTTAAATACAAAATTGTATGTACGTAGGTATTTTTAGCCCCCATAGAAAATAAATTATTGCAAAAATTACAGCTTCTCTGTCGTGCACTTTGCACCCCTATAGGAAACCAGTTAATGTAAAAATTAAATCAATACGGCCAACTTCACAGCCGCGAACTTCTGCATAAGTTAATTTTTCTTATTTAGTAAATAGGTGCCAATTATGCACAGTTTTGGGCTTTACACCTTTACATGAAATCAGTTTTTGCAAAAATTACATCGAAAAGGCTAACTTCACTGTCTTATGAATAAACTCATTTCGGTGCGCGATAGTTAGGTACCCATTATGCGCTGTTTGCGCCGTTTAAATTCATTTCATCTTTCAAGCGGTTAAAAACTACCACCCACAATTTTATAACAAAGGTCATTCACGAAAATGTGAACTTCCACGATTACTAACGGACTCAGTTTTTGGATTTGAAATCCTGTGTTTATATTTATGTTTCGACATGAATTACAGCAAATAACAATTTAAAAAATCTGGACGCAAGATTCCCGTATACATACATGCGTCTTAGCTCCCGTCTTCTACTATGTCTAAATGATTTGTATTAGAAAAAATATTCAAATGGAACAATAAAATGCTTCCTGAACAGCACATTTTAAAAATATTTCCACAACTACAGCGTGGCCCATAAGTCCATGACAACACAAACATATATTTTTCAATTGAACACCCTATATATTATTCCAGATTTGAATTCTCCTCGCTTCGTACATTACATCAACAAAATTTCAGCATCTTATACCCAGTGCTTTTAAAAGTATGACAATTTCTGTGAATGGACATGTGTTGATCACTCTGTATCTTTCAAGAACGAACGAAATTATTATTTATAGTAGGATATTTTATGTATATGGTCTATTTTATTTTTAGATGGCTAATATCGGAAGTCGTATACAGTATGGTCCAAAACGAGAATCGTTGATTTTCTCGAAATTTTGATCGGCATGGGATAACTTATTTGCTACTCGATGAATTTTATTAAACATTCTCTATACCAAACCCACTCGCTTTAAAGATAAATTCATTATCATTATCAGAAACTACCCGTTATTAATCAAAACTAGGCGTAAAAGTTATATCCTTTAAAGGGAACACCTGCATATTTTATTCTTATTGGGTGCGGAATAAAGTAAGCAACATCTTTTAAATTTGTAATTATGCTGATATGTTTCAGACCAGTATCTTTTTTTAAAAATGCTCTTCTACCGCGTTGAAATACGTTAGACATGAAGCGTAAACTAAGGTGAGTAAAACAAACTCCGTTACCATACTTTCTTGGGAAAAATGAGATAAGGTATCTAATAGCTGGTCATGGAATAAATGCGTGGTAACTTTCAACTAAATAAACATCAACGTTTCAATGTACGTATCAACTATAAGCTTGGTACATTGTTAGTTACGTGTTGCTAAATATTATTTATTTGCGTTACAACTATTTTTTAAGCGGTAATTATTCATCTAAGTGGTTTTTGCTGATAAAAATGCTTCTTGTGATGGAGTACCAGAAAGATGAACTCGTAGATACGATTTTTAAACTAGGGGAATGTCAAAGAAACTTTTTCTGGCAAGTCGAGTTTATGCAGAGCGTTATCCCGAACGAAGACATCCACACAAACGAAGCCTAGAAAATGTATTACAAAGATTGATACAATGGGACATGTAGATTATAAAAAAAAGTTAAGAGTAGATCCGTTCGAAGTGAAGAAAATGAATTGTCTGTTCAGTTAGTCAAAAAGCAATTAGTTTTGCTGTAGGTGTTAGTGAAGGAAGCGTTCAAAGGATTTTGACGGATAACCGTTTTCATGCGTATCATATCCAGTTTCATCAACAACTATTTCACATTGATTTGGAGCGACGTGTCGTATAATTAGGCTCAACATAAACTTTTTTGATAAGGTTTTGTTCTCGGATGTAGCCACAGTCCGCAAAAATGGATTTGTGAGTCGCCATAACTTCCATTACTATTGAGATCAGAATCCGAGGATTCTCAGGGAAGTTGACTATCAACACAAATGGTCAATAATTCTTTGGGGCGGAATTGTTGGTGAACATGTTATTGGACCGTCTTTTTTTTAACGGGAATTTGATAATAATTTTTTGCACAATCATTTACAAAATCTAAGTGTAAATTAGCCAATAACTGTGAGGAATGAAATATGGCTGAAACACGGTGGAGCCCCTGCCCATTATTCCTTTCAGGTCAGGGACCATCTTAATGCATTCTTTCCAAATCGTTGGATTGACAGAGGAGTACCGTGTAACTGGCCACTCCGATTCCCCGATTTAACTAAATTGGATTTATTTTTGTGGGGATATGTTAAGGAAATCGTTTACCAAGTGCCGCCAACTACACAATAATTCCATTTGGAAATTTCGCGAAAATCTACGACCATACTGTATACGACTTCTGATATTTGGCCATCTGTATAAAAATAAAATAGACCATATACAAAAGAATAATAATTTCGTCTGTTCTTAAAAGATACAGAGTGATCAACACATGTCCATTCAGACAAATAAATTGTCATACCTTTGAAAGCACTCGGTATAAGATGCTGTAATTTTGTTGAGGCGATTAGAATTCAAATCTGGAATAACATATCGGGTGTTCCATTAAAAAATATACAAGTTTGTGTTGGACTTATGTACCACTCTGTATTTGTGAAAATAAACCATAAAAGAGATTTACTTGACATCTTTTTAAAATTGTTATTTACTGGGGACGATACCTGTAATTATTATTGAAAGTTTATATTTCTGTAAACGAGCAAAAATACACGATTTTAAACTCAAAAAGTAATACCCGTATATTTAGGAATATGTAACTCTTTTTGGAATTAAATCGTGTGCTTTGTATTTATTTTTTATGCACATTTAAACGTTTTGATAACAATTACAGTTATTATCTGAAATCTGAAAGCGCAAATATAAGCCTACTAATAATATAACGGTTTGATTTATTTTACAGCCAATTATGGAAGACACAATGTGTACTTTTAACATGACTAAGTTGAACTATATATGTTAAATTATTGTAACGCTGTGGTAACTTGACATATTTAATCGGTAAATTAATTCAAGGTCTAAGAAAAAAGATAGTAAAAAAACTAGAAAAACATAGAATTAAAGATAACACGCACCGTTCTGCTTTTTATTAATTATAGGATGTCAGAACTTATTTAAATATGTTATCACACCATTCCAATAATTTAAAATATGTAGTAAATTTTATATATATATATATATATATATATATATATATATATATATATATATATATATACTGGGTGTTTAGAAAAGGCATGCCAATATTCATTGGGGCGATTCCTGAGGTAATGTTAAGAAATAAATTTCCTTTCGTTTAGAAAATACAGGGTGTCCAAGTTTTTATTATGTTTCTAGTTCTTCTTAAATTACTCCAACAATTTTTAAGATATCAATTTGACATTCGGAACTCTTTAGGAGATGAACATTTTGATTGTATTACCGATAATGAATATCTACAGGATGATACATTTTGGGGAGTCTTGTTCACTTTCTGCCCCCCAAATGTTGTTTGCTTACGCCATTGATCTTCAGCGATCAAGGATGCAAAACTGTGATATAAAAAAACGGACATTCTGTCTCCTACTCTCGGAAATGTATCACCCTGTACATATTGCGTATTAATAATTTTTGTTGGCTCTTGAGTTTTCTGAGAAAATTTTGGTAGGTGGTAGACCTACTGAAAATTGTTAACATGTTTTCATTTCATAAAATAGATGTGCCCAACTGACAACATGTTAAAATACAGTGTAGTGAAATGCCTATTGGCTTATTTTCACGTAACTCTGATTTAGCAAACATTACATCTGATCATTTTTTGAAACAGTATAATAAACATCTAATTGATAAAGAATTAGATATTAGGTAAAAACCAATTATTAAAATGAAAGTTATCATAATTGAAAACACAAAAACGCTCGAAATTCAAATAAACCGTTATCACTGCTTAATATTCCTTATACATTAGATTTTTTATAGGTTAGGCATTATTTATAGCTTTGTTATATAGTACTGTTTATTAATCCGAAGCAGAAAGAATTACAGACTCATCCGTGGGAAAGCGTGAAACTTGCAGCTTTGATGTATGTGCTCCTCATGTTAGAATCGCTAGCTTTCCTTTCCTTTTGTACTAGCACCATTGTAGTGTTCAATTTTGATGACATACTGAACATTTTTATTTGTATTGTGGTTTTTTAGTCACAAAGCGGATACTTAGGTAAAATTCATGTGAATGTATTAACTAGAACGTCGTGCGACTTTTGGGTGAAAATATTTCATTAGAAATAAACTTGTTAAGATAAAGCTTGGTTGTCGTGTAAGGATCAGTTCCTTCGCTGCCAATGTAACCGCTAATTTCGTACTGAGGCCGAAATTTCATTGGGCTGATTGAAAGGTCGGAAATACTTGAATAGATAGTGTTAGGTATATTGAACGCACTATTTTATGTAAAATTCTAAACTTATTGTTCGTGTACACCAATTAAAACCGAGCTAGTTAAATTAGAGTAAAATTAATAAACCAAATTAATTGCGATTTTTCCAAATCGTGTAAATATTTCCGCATTTATTAAAATTTGCATTTGCATAACATTTAAATGTAATAAAGCTTTTATTATACACAAGTTGTGTATAAAAGAACTCAAAGGTGAAGTTACGTACATAACATACCTGCATCTGATAAGACTACAGTAACTTTCAAAGTCTCGTCTATTACACGTACAGCTTTACTTATCGTCTTTGTTAGAATCGTAAAACGAAACAAAATTTCAGAAGTGTCAATATTAATTCATCCAGTTTTACATAAGATAATTAAAGCAAATTGGTAACCAGATTAAGGTACGTGCATCATCTCTTACCAACGAATGAATATATTTAATGTTTGAAATTAAGAATTGTAATTTATATTTCAAATTTGCATTTGTATAGAGATTTAAAAGTAATAATACCGTTTATAAATGGTTTCACAAAACAAGGTCAGAAGCCACGTTACTGATAGTGTACACTTCTTAATCTGCCCATTAATATTAATTAATCCCTTTCATTTTAAAATTAATTCTATAATACACAAAAATAGCCTTGGTAACGTAAAATATGAAATTTATCATGAGTTTATTGTCGTTATTCAAACGTTAACATAGGTGAAACAATAGAGGACAGAAAGAGCTTGAATGTATTAACAATTATTCGTTAATCATCATTGGTAAAGCAGTCTGTTCTCAAATTTTTTCATTTATTTTTTATTTTTTGGGGTTTTAAGAAACCCCTTTTTAAATTTTTGGGAAACAAATTCCAAAAAAAATTTTACCCCCAAAAGGAATTTTTATTTGGTAACTTTAGAATTTAACTGTAATAAATATCCTTAAATTGTTTATTTCTAACATCCTAATTCTGACCCAATGTGATCCATTCAGTTTTGTTGAAGCAAGAAAATAAGAATCCAAAGATCTCTGATTTGTTCTATTAATTAATAATGTTCTTTATTTATACTTCTTTAACACAACAATAAAATTTCTTGATTTAATTGTTTTCTTTTTTGAAAATTAATTATTTTCCAGGTTTGCCTAATTAAATTTAAAAAACCAAATTTTAATTTATTAATTTATAAAATTGGGTTAGTTTTACTAATAATCCTTTTTTAAATCTAAAACTAGAAATCTTTCTAGTAATTTTAGTTTTTTCTTTAAACAATTTAAATTAAAAAATTTAATTGAAACTAATTTAAAGTTCCAAATTTATAGATTTATTGTAACATTTTCCAAATTTAATTGAGTTTATTATTATTTGAATAAAATTAGAAATATTTAAAGGATAATAAAATTTACTTTAAGTAAATATTATTAAAATTAAATTTATATTTAGATTCCTATTTGAGAAACTAGTTAATTGAAAATTAATTATTTGGTTGTTTCTTTACTAGAATTTGTTGGTAATTTAATTAAATTAGGGAATTTTATGAAGGTAGACTGATTTAAGTTTATACGCCCATTTAAATATACTTAAAATTGTTAATTTAAATATATAATGTTTATAAACTTATTTTATGTTGGGTAATTTTTTCTTTAAAATTTTAAATAAGGATTAGAAAGTAAATTATTTAGTATCTATGGGAAATGCATATGTTAAGTTATTGTTAAAAGTATAAGAATCTAAAAGATATTCATGGTTTAAAACCATATTTATTTATTTTAACCGAATTAAAACTTTGATTTATCTTCTACGTAAGATTATTGGTTAACGAGTTTTGGAAGTATTAATGTAAATTTTAAAAATTTGTTCGCGTAAATTTATTCAATTTAAAATTATGACAGAAAATTTTTTGTTAAGATAAGATTATCAAAGTAAAGTTTTTTAAGGAATGGAAGTAGAGGAGGTTTTTACAACTTTAATTAGGTTTGCCTTACTTGTTAAATTTTGTAGTTCATTTGCAACTTTTAATTTTAAAGTTATTCTGAATCAAATCCAGTTGTTGAGTTAAAAAAGGTACATTTAATGTTTTGTTTCATTCTTTTATTTAGTTCCAAGCAATTTTAAAGTTTTCCCGTAAATTATGATTAATTAATATAAATTTTTATTAATAAAGAATATTGAAATTTAATTGATATTGTTATTAACTTAATGAAAAAATTTGTTTCAAATATTGGATATTAGACAGAACGTAAGTATTTTAGTTCTATATCTAAAATTTGAAGTATATTGGAACGTTTTTTAATGTTTATTTAAATTGTTTATATGAAAATTGTTCAATTTTAATTAGTCTTAATAATTTGTAATTTGTTAAAAGTCATAGAACTGGGGTCATTAAATTTTATTTAGAATTTGTACATCGTTTTAGAATTTAATTTTTGTATTAATTACAGTTAAATTAGGGTTATGTGAATGTTGGCTATTCTATTAAATTTAGTTTGGTATTAATACTTAATTAAATCTAAATATTATTGGTAGTTGAGAAAGTAATTTCTGTTAAATTGTAAATTTAATTGTTACTTGTTGGACTAAACTTTGTTTGTTTAATGTGTAAAAAGTTGTAAATAATTCCGTTATGTGACAGTTTAATCCATTACAATTTATTTATTAGTGTGAAATTTTAGATAGAAGACCTATTTAGATGACTTATTTTATAATCATAATTAGAGTATATTAGAGTAAAAAGTAAGTTTTCCGTTTGTTATGACCATTTTGTTACTTATTATTTAAAAGGTGCGCCCAAGGGTAAATTTGATATTTTATGAAGATTAGTGTGAGATAATAAAGTATAGACTAAGATATTCTATGGATTTAGTATATTTCAGTCTACCTTTAACTAAACTTTATATCAATATGTGACTAGATAAGATTAGTTTCAGTATAATAGAATACACCTGGTTTTACTATTCTTACAGTCACTTTTTAACTTTTAAAGACCAAAATATTCAATAAAGATTTCTAAGATAACATGGTTTATTGGTACAATCATTGAATTTAATATATAAATTTATACAATTATTTAATTAATATTATTAAATATTAATATATGTATCTTGTTAATTAATTATAAATTTATAGTGTTTAAATTAGAATTTTTACTAAAGACTTATTAGAATTTCCAATTTTACATTAACCAATTGATACAATAAAACGATTTAAGGTTTACATGATTTTGTAGTATAAATAATGGTCAAATTAATTGTTCTAATAATTAACAAATTCTTAAAAAATTTATCAAATTATCAAATTTAAAAAAATTGTACCAATATAACATGAAAGAAAGTAAGTTGTAATTTTCATTGAAAATGTACAAACATTTGAAAATCATGTAAATGGAAAGGATTTTAATATAAATAAATTAGAATATTTATAAAAATGTTAAATATTTTACAATTAATTAGACTACGAATGAGTAAGCAAATTGTAAATGGAGAGTTTAAGTGATTGGTTCAATCTCATACCAGTAAACAATAAGAGTTGTATATTTTGCATAATGTAAATAATTAGATTAACATTAAATGTACAAAATTGGTAAACATTTGCTAGTGATAAGTAAGCGACTTATTAGATTCATTACATGAATTAGTACATCAAGTATTACTATTTGATCAAGTTGCTATTTCTTCATACATGTCATACATTCATAAAGTATTCGTATTGTCAACCAAAGCCCATGTATGCTCGAAACATTTCAGTATCTTAAAACTCTGATTTCTTGATACAAAATCTAAGTCGATCTAAGTTCTATTAACTTATGTCTGCAATATTATCTTCAAGCAAATTTTAAGTAACGTCTTTGATTCATTTATATTGAACATGTTCTAACGTCCTACTTGTACTGTCTAAATTTCTATGAATACTGAAATATTTTGTATAATTGCAATAATATTTCTGTAAATATATAAATTAGTAATATTATATATATCATACTATTATTATTATACGAATTCAAATATAATTAGTTTCTTTGACGACAATAATATATTGTTTCGAAAGAACAATATTTCACTAATTCAAATTGTCTAAAAATTAATAGTAATTGAAATATGAAATAAAAATTATTTAGAATCAACAGGTGACATATACCTTAAAATTGATCATTACAATATATAATTATTTAAACTGATTATAAAAAATTCTTTAGTCATATTTATAACATTAACATTAGTTTATTAAGAAAATATAAAATTTACGATTTAGTAGTCAATTATACATTCCTGATTGCATTATCCATATGAAAGGTAACTGACTAATTTTTTGAATATAAATAACGAACTATTTGTAATTATAACATTCACCTAAGTTAAATTATTAATTAATATTGAAATCTACAATTTCATAATAGAATACTTAGTATTTAAAACAATTTGAAGAAACTTAAATAGCTGATTTACTTTAAAAGTAGTTCAGCTCATTTTATGACTGAAATTAGTTTCTAAATTCAAGTAATACTAAATTTAGTAAAGTTATTAAATATTGGTACTTGCAATTTAGTGAAATGGTATTTCGATATAGAATGTTATTCGTATTTACATTCAAATAATTTTACTATATTAATTTAAATCTGTTAAACATATTATTGATATTGAACATATTATAAACCCAATTCATGTAACAAATTCAAATTCAATCAAGAACTGCAATATTAAATTATATTAATATTTCAAATTCTATAAAATAATTAGTTATATATTACAATTTATAAATATAATATTGTCAAATATATTTATATAATATTAATATGGATTATATAATATATATTATATGTTACATTTTGAATATAGATTGTACTATTTGATGATAACAAATTTTGATCGATAGGTTAATGTTGCTATGATGATTCAAAATTGATGTTTTAATGCGTTTAAAATCTGGGTACAAAAATGGTCTGCTAATGGAACCAATGCTGTATGGTTAACCGAAGGTTCATTTACCAATTTGATTAGACATGTTTTCTTCTTAAACTTTAGATACAATCAGATTTTTGTTAATTGAACACAACGATTCATACCAAATTAGCAAGTATATCGATAATATCGTAATTCTTAATTACAAGTACTAATAATGTACAGATTAGTAAAATGTCGAACTATATGTTATAAATTTTAAGAAAAGTAGCCTGCTTAAATCAAAATGTTGTACACAGATCTGAACAAATGTTAAACGTCAATCACTAGTTCAAAAACTTAAATAATTTACCATACTACACAAAATTAACATTAATACATTATAATTAACACAATTCCTTGACTTGATCTAAACAAATCTTCACAAGGTAGTTTTTATGCTAGATTCTTCAATGTCTTCAAAGTTGACAATTAACTAATATTAATTTAATTTAGTTACCAGTTAAAGCTTTAATATCCAAAGATTTGATCATTCTAGTTTTTACTTTAAATTAACCTTGCATTGGTTTAATAACGCTCAACATTGAGTTTTATCTTGCATTATACTGAAATCTTTATTTTAAAGTTATAACATTAAATTATTTAGCTTCTATCATTATCATTTAAGTTTACCTAGTTACCAGTTAACCTCAATTAGCAATACTGATATGATATTTATTAATAGACAAGAATTTAACAATAATTGAATAGTTAAGTAAGGATTAATTGCCAATAGCTCTTAATACTACATATGTTAACATTTTAACAATGTTGTACATTTACTAATTGAAAACTCAATACCCATGAAAAATCAGTTATAAAGTTGAAATATGAAACTTTGCACCTAAAAGGTACTATAATATTATGAATTTATGTAAATCGAAGTATTATTGTTTTAATTTTGTACAATTTTCATGATTCTTAACCTCTAAGCCTAAATGTAACGCATGTTGACTGACAATTCATCATAATCTTGTTAAGTTTTGGACAATCTACAAATGTTGATTCGGTAGAATGACACGTACAATTGTAACGATTTAATGTTACATTTGTAAATATTTGTCAACGTAGAACGTTGCACAAATCTAACGTCAATTATTTATAAGCAATTTAATTGTAATATTGATAATCATGGTTGGTAATGCATACATAGTGCATATTCTTTGTACAATTATATGCAATTTAATCGATTCGTAAGATAGCATTAGCTTATAAATCCTTCACTACATGTAACGTTTTTTGAATTTAAGCATAATGATATTCAGTATTTCTGGTACATATTACTCGATATCTCTACCTAATTAGCGATTTGCTTAAAATCTGCGTAATTCAAGTCTATGTTAATTACTATATATGTATTGACAAATCATGTACTGAGATTGAAACTTAGCCGTCTTACCATTGGCAATGCAAACCTCGTTATTAACTCTAAAGCTACGTCATAGACTTAAATTGATTAGCACTTTAGAGTCAAATTGCTATCAATGTCTCGATCAACATTCATCAAATTACATAAGCAATTAAGATCATGTAAGCCATGATTAAGTATATATTTAGATAACGTGTGTTACAAATAAATAAAGTTTTACATAAATTATATTCACTACGATTAAAAGTTCTGATTGTAATTTTTTGAATCAGGCACCATGATTTTTTATCAAGGACAATTTATGAAAGCATACACTTCCTTTCAAGTGGCACAGGACTGTTTGAATTCTCAAAACTGCAAGCAAACATATGCACATTTTCATTAATAACTATAGTAAGCAATTGCACAAAAAAGCAATTTAGCGTGATAATTATCGTGAAGTTTAAGCAGGGTAGTTCCAAAGGTACCTGCCACCCGTGTGTGAGAATAATTTGCCCCAACTTCTGATTAACTATAATTTCTTTGAAGTAATTATACCTTAAATAAAATACAGGAAACGTGTAAAAAGTAAATTGTAGAAACTTTTCATAAATTTACATATACTATACTAATTAATACTAATATTTATTAATCCATTCTTATTGTACTATCTATACTAATAATGGGTAAGCCTGATAACCTTTTCTGACCCATTGTTAATCGCAAATAATTTATATTACTTTGTTTCGAAAAACTCCTCTCGCCGCAAGCAATTATCACTGATAATGTAAGAATATCCTTATAGCAATAACTAAATTTGGATACATAAGATTATTCGTAATGCATTCATTTCAGGGGAAATATGGGAAGCACTGTTATCAATTTCATGGCATAAATCTTGGCAATAATATCTTTTTCATTTTTAAATGGATCAAATAGTATGTTCTCTAAAGATTTACATTTTAAAGATCTATTTACTTTATCTATCTTAAGGAAATTATTTAAGATATTCAGAAGATCAAAAAACTGTGATGATTTTTTACTTGATCGAACTTTTCTTCGATTTTTGTTAAAACAGTGTCCAATATCCCAAATGAAAAATGAATTTTAAATAAGTCCTGTGGATTTTTTGGAGTCTCATCCTTACTCTCATAATCAAATGATCGTTTTTTCGTTCGAAGTCTAATAGTATTAAGTGGTGGAAATGAAGGGACGTAATCGATATTCTCGGCAATATTTTATGCTTCTTCTAAAATATTATTAAATCCTTTATGTGATCTAATATCATGTAAATATGCCTGAGTTTGTTGCAGTAAGAACGTAATATATGGCAAAGCAGTACTTTTTCCCTGCATTGTTTTGCTTACGACGTTGACTTTGACTAAAACGTTATACCATATTACTATGAAAGATATGAATTTGCCACATTTCTTGTAGCAGAATCTCTTGTATTATCTTAACGTTAAAGTTATTTTTACCTGTAAAATTTTGACCGGCCAAAATTTAACAGCATAGATTATAATTTTTAATAAGGATAGCCATCTATCTTTTTCTCATTTAGCGAATCAGCAGTGGTTTGAGATTGAATCGATTTATTTCAACCAACCAGAGATTTTGAGAAACAAATATGACTTTTGATTTTTGATGATGGTCTAAAGCTTGAGATAAATGTCTGCAATCGTTATACCCTTCAACAAAAGCGCTAGGAAAGGTTTTAAATATTTTACAAGGAAAACAAAATACGCAATCTTTTAATGTATAATAGACTAGCTAAACTCTTGGAATTATTTCCTCGTTACTTAATCTTTTTTTTATAATATGAAGATGAGAAAACTTTTTATCCAAGGGAAAGTTTACATCTGTTTATGTAAGTTAGGTTATGCCTAATTCTACTAACATAACTTTGTCGGATAGTACGGAAAGCCAATGGCCAAGACCCTTATAAATATCGTCTTTATGCATATTTACTTCTTCTAAGGAACTCTGGCCTTCTGACTTGTTCTTGTCCACAGAATCACCTGTTTCAGGATTTATCTCTTCGGATAAATTCCTTCGGAATTTTGTTTAATTGAGATGACCCTTTCTGTGCCTCTTCTACCTCGTCATTGTCATCTCGTCTTGCCCCTTCCGACTTTTCTGAGATTCTAAGTTTTCTCAGTGTGCCACTTGCCTTTTAGGCTAGTTCTTTTTATTCGACCTTGTTTTTCTGTATTGAGGTCCAGAAAGCTTTTTACGATTATATAACGTCTATTTAGAATAAAATTAAGTATGACATAGGGTATCAACACGGTTATCATAATGTAAGAGTGACAATAATTGGAAACGATGTCGATAAAGATAAATATTAAAAAAAAATGTTCGGCAGTTTCGACACGTTGATTTCGATTTAACACTTTGCAAAAGCGCGATTTTATTTTAATAATCAAAGTTTATACATATTTAAAATACTTATTTAAGTACCTAGTTTAAAAATGAGTAATGAAGTTTATACCTATCGCGCATTTTTAATTAACGTAATGTTTTAAAGTATTTACAATTTTATACAAAAAATTGTAATTATCTACATACATAAATTTATTCTATTACGTGTGTAACAGTGCGTAAGAAATAAATATACCATAAAGTGTACTTATGTTTAATAAATTTGCTACCATCGTAACTCAATGATAATCCCAGAATCAAACTCAAAAATTAAGCACCAAAGAACATTATTTTAATGTTGTTGAAACTTGTCAAAATCCTACACGGAGCCGAAAAACGAATGACAATGCGATCGAAAAAAAACTCTGGTTCCCACAACTTACGAAGTAAAAACATTACGTGTTTAAAACCAACGTTGTCTTCTTTACAGTAATTTCATTTCATATTTTATTATATAAGGAATAAATATGTATAATTATCACAATTTTATATGAAACAGACAACTAGAATGAAAGAGTGACAAGATTTCAAACGATGGAAATGCGGCATATGATTTCCCGCGAATATTCAAAAAAGTAGATATTATTTCTTAATTATGCTCAAAATAATGCAAGGTTCATAATTAAGAAGTAAAGTAAATCATTTGTAAAGGAGTTCCTCAATGTGAAGGATATAGTTGATAATATTAAAACTAATATAAAAACTTCGGGGAGGGGGATGGTCTAGGTCTATTGTAGAATACGGCATAAGTGCTTATTACCTAAGAATAAAAGAGTATTTGGAGATTTCAATACGTTACTTAGGCGAAACCTAGGACATAGGTGAAGCACCCCGATGACTAACATTACCTTAAGGGAATCAAAATGTCTCACTTTAAATGATCAAGCTAGCCTTTTATTTTTGTATGCTTAGACTTTGAAATATATGTACTGCATGCATTTATGTTTGTTTCATAGTTATTCACAATTCGTCGCTTTTCGAATTTTTATGTGACCGGGTGTCTACTGTTGCCCCTTTGCCGCCCCTACGGCTTACCACCCGTGTGCCTCGCACCCATTGCACTCCCGGGTCGGAATGGCCGTGTGTTTAAATGGTAATATTCCCATCTCTAACGTGGTAATTAAGAAAAATCTTGTTTAGGTGTGTTCTTTTATTATGTATGATATTCAATCGTAACTGCATTTTCGGTGTATTTTGTGTTTATTGGATATTGCGGTTATACTATACAACAGTTGAATAAAAAAAGTCGTATCTGCTCTATTAATACCAGGATGTCGTCATTGTAAATTTGTCTGTATTTACAAGAGAAAATGACCAAACTACATCATGTCACGCGTTTATGATCTATCTTGCATTCAGCTACGAGAATTGCGGTTAACATGGTGCTCTTTCGACCAGCATAATTTAAAAATTTACAGATGCAACCAATTTATTCAGCAAAGCATCTTGAGATCATAACATAACCTCAAAATGCTGTTCCCGCAATCATACCATCTGTGATTTAGTTGTGTCATTCATAAATCAGATGTATTTTGTTGTGTTTATTTGATATATTCAGACATTTACATTTCGAGCATTAGATATGTGCTCGAAAACCAGATCCATGCAGATGCTGGCCAGACAAAACATTCAGTTATCCAATATTATTGCTGCAACAAAATCAAAAATCATAAAAAACGATTACTTGATGAGGGTAATGTTGATTATGATTTTGTGATACCTTCATTCCCATCCAGCACATCAAATTCGCAAACCACGGAAGATATTGAACACGAATCTCAGTCCCCTTCCATCATTTTTCACCATCCTTCAAATTCGCCAGCAGCTATCTATTTAAACGAATGTGATTATAGCTTTATCTCTAAAATTTACGATAATGTAATTGATTCGGCAGTTACACAATGCGAAAAAAAGAAGGAAAGAGACATTAGAAACAGGTGAAGGTTCAGCATATCATTTATTCATTAGAATGAAAAAAAAAGGAAAAGGCCACGTATTTCATTCCCTCCCCAACGGGGAGGGCGGGCTGCTCGAGCTTTCCGAGCTCCTTCAGCCACAATCATGGATTCCCAGCATACATACATACATTACGTATATATGCATGGTGGGATTAAGGATGGGTGTGGTCAGGATAGGATCGGAAGGAACGGAGTTAGGGTTCTGAGGGGGAGAATACTACCCCAACATTCACCTAAGCAGCCGCACATGGTGTGTACATACGCAGTGACCATGCCGCTACATGTGTGTGAGGAAAACCCCCTGAAAAAACCTCATACAAGGTAGACGGTACCGGGAATCGAACCCATTACCTCCCGAATGATAAGCGGATCGTGCCACCACTACGCTACCAGCTCGGTATTCATTAGAATGAAATAAATAGAAGCTAAGAGAAACAAGAATGGTCTCAAACCATTCAAAACACAATGCACCGAAAGCATTTCGAAAGAGCATCGTGGAATAACAAATAAAAACAAATAAAAACTTCTTGAAAATGACTGAATCAGAGCAAAATGGTTTTGCATTAACTCTAGAAGACTAGAAGGTTTTTAATATAGTTAAAAGCTATACCTTCGTAAAAGATGCGAGTATTAAGGAAGCGGTTGCACCCCAATTCAGCGGTTCCCGATTCAGAAGTCCCCGTTTTAGCGGTGACCCATTTCAGAACTCCCCATTTCGGCGATTCAGCCCCCCTCCCCCTTAGCGGTAAAAGGATGAGGAGTTCACCGTTTGAAATTATATTTCCATCCTTATGTTTTATATTTAAAACTGTCTATTTATTATTATTTTGAGAAAATAAATAAGATAATGTTTAGAAAATAAAAAACAATACTGGGGGCCACACACAACATTAGACAATCAAAATTAAGTTACTAAAGATACTTTTAAAAATAAACTGTTACACACACAAACGTACGCACGCATACACACACTCACGCACACTATCGCACACGCGCGGACTCACGTACACACATACACTTTAAAATAATTAAAAAGCAACGGGGTTGCTGAAATTGCAAGATATACCACAAGTATATTCTTGAATGTTTATTTGTTCATTTTCATACCGTCCTTGCAATCGTTCTATGCGTTTGTAAATTTGTACGTGTACCCTATTAGGATTAGTCACATTTTGACCACCCCCGGTTTGTTGTAATATTGTTGTCGTTGCAGCTTATTCTACAGTCAGTTTGTTAAGGAATTCATATACATATTGGAGTAATAGTTTCCCAATAATTTTGTTGTTGGTTCGTCTACTAATATCTTACATATTCATAACGATGAATCAGTTGCGTGTAACCATTGAGTACGAAAATAGTTACATAACAGTATCGATGCATCATCTACTAACTTCTCCACTGTGGTAACTGCTTCTTGGTAAACTGTTGAAATTGCTGCACTACCGGTTCTTGCACGGTCTTTCATTGTACTCAATTTTTTTTTAGATCAACACAGGATCTCCTCGCTCTTGTGGTAGAATATTGTTTGGACGAAGGTTTTCCATTGCAATCCTGGTTCAAGCCACTCCAATTCTTTCGATTTTATGAAACTTCATCCACGGAATAACTAAAACCGTGGAGACTACAAGCCTCAGCATTTCTTTTTGTTTTAAAGAAACCCATTCATCACTAACAACACACTACTAAGTGTACCCAACGCACTGTGAAATACAAAGACAGAACCGCACTGAAAGATTTTTAATATTTCTTAACTATTTATATCTAATTGCAAAATGATCCCCCTAAATATTTAGAGAAATCACAAGCTAATATTCCAAGAAACTGAATCAGCTCAAACACCATAATCTGTAATTAGGGTAATTGCCTAATGAATGTCCACACATCCAGATTGAAATGATGATTCCTGTTACACAATGAACATAAATTATGAATAACATGCCAAAGTTATAATCTACTGCGTTTAACTGTTCAACCCCGATTTACATAAATCATTCGTTTGTAACTACTTTCATTCTCAATATTATACATACATACATATATATATATATATATATATATATATATATATATATATATATATAACACTGTATCAATTAAATGTCCTCCTTGAAGTTTATTTTTTTTGTGCATAGTCAGATTACCGAAATTTTAATTTTGCAGAAAGCAGTAACAGAAAAGTAATTTGTTATTGGTAAATGTTATTCTTTACTCAGCGCAATAATTGTAAGTAAAGCTAAAAGAAACTTAGATCGTTGAGCTCAAATGTTTATGTGTAACGTACTAAAATATTATTTTACCCCAAAGAAACCGATCTTCGTGTGAAACTCTGTATTCAAAATTACTAATAAATAGATGCTCGTAGTACAAAGTCTCTATCCTAAATGAAATATAAATACAGGTAAAACGTTAAATTTTTTATATATAATCATAATTGTAGTGGAGACATTAAAGGCAGTTACAAATTCAGCGGCACAGGAGTCACTGTTCTGGCTAACGTGCAGCTGACACAAACAATGAAATAATTAATCTAAAATCCTTATATTCAATGTAACGGTTACACAATTTCCACTTTTGCAAACAGGCCTTGTTTTCTTGAACCTGTGGGGATATCAAAATGAAACTTTGAGAATATAGTAAACAATAGGTTTACGACTTTTTTAACTGCTTTGACAACCTATACATTTCATATGGCGCTTGGACGTCAAGTGACGCCCTTTTTGAATAGAATGGGGAAGGGGCTAATTCGAAAGATATTTCAATGTGGTATGCATCCCCATAATATTTTGAATTGTTTAAGATTTTCTAGAAGTTATTGCCACTTAAATATTAAAAATTAGTTGTTTTTTTATAACTTTAATATTGCTCCTTGCATCTACTGACACAAATAAAGATTTTTCATCATTTCTAAATGTTTCCAGTGTAATATTTTGGCACTCTCGATTTCAAATATCCCCACAAGAAAAAATCAAGTAGGGTCAAATCGGGTGAATGGGCTGACCACTCGATTTGGCGTCTACGACTTATTAGCCTGTTTGGAAAAACTTTGAACAAATAATCCCGCGCCGGTCGATAATAGTGGGGAGGAGCGCCATATTGTTGAAACCATACCTCCCCAATGCGTTTGGAAACCTATGCCAGAAAGTAGCAACAAGAGGTAATCAGAAGGAAAGAATTAATTATATTCAATTTCATAACTGATATCCAAACACCTTCATACTTAACTCAATCTGATTCTTAGTTGAAATGGGTTTATGTAAGTGCGTTTAGATGTTTTGTTTGGAAAACACTGTTTGAAACATTTTCATAATAATGTATGATTCAGCATTTATATACATAATAGAATGAATAATTTAACTTTCACACGTAAGATAAGATAAGATATAATCAATTAAGATGTTTAAGATTTGGTGCTCTTAAATAAATGTGACACTTCATATAAACAAACAATCGTGTGTTAGACAAAATACACATAAAGAAAATAAACAAAAAAAGAGACAGCGCAAAATTGGCGAATCAACTAACAGTGGTCTTAACAAATTACTAAAAGCTTCAAAATTTGACTTAGTTATTTCGGTACTAAGGTGCTAATATATAATCTAAATAAATAACGGGAGGACAAGATACTCTAAGGCGACGGCTTCTCCTTTTATAAGCGAGATCGGCAACGCCAAAAGTACACACTCTGTTTTCCACATAATAAGAAAACTAAGAATCCCAAATGTCACAAAAAAATGTTCGTCAGAAATGAAAATTTTCCAAAAAAAGAACGGTTTGCGTAAACGCTTGATTTTTCACAACTCGATTTTACTTCACTAACAACGCACCTATCTTTTACTATACCGACGCTTAAGTGTCGGTTCACTTAAAGGGCGGACGCCAGTTATGGTCCCTGTTTCACCTCTTGAAAATGTTAAGCACTTAACTAATCATCAAACTTCATTTAACAGATTGTAGGGTCAAACTTATGGGAAAGCTGTCCTCCCGCAAACTGCCAAATACACCCTGTTATTCTACGTTATTATCAACAACCCACGCTCCAGATAGCAGCACTAAGTTAACCAAACTAACTATCACCGACAATTCTATGGAGTATTAATATTAAAATCAAACTTCATTCAATACGATAAACTCCATTAAAATTTGATCAAAGTCGAATAACAATTATTTCTCACAATCCAGTATTAATAATTATCGGGTTTCCATTTCGCGGGTGTTATTAGACTACACCTTTTATCATATAAGCAACACGCAAGTGACAATATGTCCAAAGACAGTAAAGATGGTAATATTAAAGATATTTAAAATTGGATGCCACTACCTAGTTCTGGAAATCTCGAAGTGAGATACGAAGCTATTGGTGTTACAAAATTTGCGGACATATACTATGGGATGAGGTTAAGTAGCAAACACTGAAACGATTGTTCCTTTTCTACTGTTAAATGTGAAAGCAATTTTGAAAATGAAAATGATGCAAGCACTTTAATATTGGACAAGTAAAAATGTATAAAACAAAATACTTTATAACATTTGACTGAGTTGTCTTACGGCAGTAGCTGTAATAGCGGAAGTTCAATTAATTTCTTTACATTGCTAAATAGCAAATAATCAATTTTATCCGATTTTCGGTGCAAAAATGTTAAATATTTCCTTACGTCGCAGTCCCCACCATTTCAACTGTATCCGCCTTTGTCGGAATCCTATATAACCACAAGACGCGCTATCGAGAGCGAGATTCAGGAACTCTCAGACTCTCTTGACCGTCTGGACTTGCTATCAGATCGAATGCACATTAACCTACATGTAAGCATATACGACATCTACACAAACACCAGCAGAAATTTGAACGTTGGGAGTTTAATTGCCGACGTCGTTTTGTTCTTACTTCTCCGAACAGAAATTGCCTAAGTTCTGCCGGCCCCCGATGACGTGCCATCACGGATGTCCTAAGTTGTTGTAATGAAGCAAGAAAATCGACCAGAATACGATCTAATTCCTGCCGTAATAATCTCGATATAAGAAATTACGTAGTATAAATGTAAGTAATTTATCATTTCATTCTATTTACTTCTATTAAAAAGTCCTAATCAATAATTCTGTTTAACTAGCAATTTAGTACTGTTTGTGTTCGTTTCAAGCAATATTCCCGTTATTGTCGAACACCAAAATGGTTAATTTTAACCTCCTTACCAAAAGTGAATATAAAATTTATTCACATAGAATAAAAGCTATTGAAGGTAGAATTTATTACGTGGTAATAAATGCATCCTGTTCAATTTTATATGAAAGTGTCTTTTAACCACCTGCAGACTTCCGGAGATCGAAAAGATCTCGACTTACGGTTATTTTCTGTAGAGTCATGTATAAATCCTTAAATACAGAAATAACTCTTAATCTTGATTTCTTTTATATTAAGGTAATGCCCAGTAGCTTCTTGGTATCATCTTACCATCGACCTCCTGATTCCTGTCATCACTTACACAACACAAGTCAAGAAGTAATCTGCACTTACATTATTTTGGTCAGTTACTACCTTAGAACAGAACCTGTTGAACGTATAAGTTAAACCGAGGCCGGGGTTCCACTCTGCAGGAGGGTGGTTATTGACATGTTAAAAAGGACTCACGCCCAATCTTCAATTTCTGAGATAAATCTTTAGTAAAATTTGGTTAAAGGAAACGTAGCTCATAATACTGTTTAAACATCTAAACATGCTTCAGTGGCTCTCGTTATTGCTTGAAACGGTTTTTGCTGTAGCAATTCTTCAAAATTCAGGTATATGTAAAGTTTGGGAAGCATTGGTTCTTAGTCTCGAGAATAGGGTTGAGCCAACGTTGCAAAATTTATTGGACGCTGTAGTAAATTATCAGCTTTCTGTCATATAAAATAGATCTTAAGAATTGCGATTATGAATATGTATATAGATTAATATTTCTTTAAACGTAAGTAAAGGGATTATGGAAAGTAGTCTTTATATAGTATGTATTAGATAATCCTACTGTTAGTTTATCGTTAACTTATTAGATTATTGGGTAAAAAGAAATCATATATCATCGAGAATCATTCCTTTATAGCGTTTATTTGCGCGAGATTGTATATAGGTTGCCACGTCAGGGAAAATTTAGTGTGGAGACGCAAAACTTTTTACAGATAACGATTAAAATATGGACCTTACAACAGGTTATTTAAGTTTTATTTTTTAATGTAAGTGAAGATGAACGAAAATATTTTGTTACAAGTAAACATTTTAGCAAGTTGCGAGGGGCTAATTGCTTCTTTTACTTCGGATTCACGAAAATTTTTTCGTTTTTACCATGCGAGTTTTTAGTAAACTAGGGTACCTGAAATGAAACACGTCCAATTCTGAAGGAGACACGAATGGGGCACTAGGTTGAAGGCGTGGGAGGGTTGTCTATAAAACGTGTTATGATATTATAGAACGATGGGTTGCTACCCACCTTCGCGTATTTTTTTTATGATTTCCCATGCCACTCTTATCAAATTCTTGTGTAGCTTTCCCGATCAAACAGGTCGGTATAGTAAGTTAAGGGCTAATATCGGATAAGAAGTTTTTGTTGTGCTTAATTGACGTATTATTTATTGCTCCAAGAAACTTTGTAAAGCTCTGGCGGCTGTAATATTTGTTACTCTATCAACATTTTAATTGAAACAAATTGCGACTGTTCAAGAATATTGAACTTGTTGGTTAGAAACGAGAATCCCGGAACGTAAAGTGTCTACGCGATCATTCCGACCGGAGATAGATCTGGAGCAACGTCAAGCATCTTTGTACTGGTTCTACCCCTTTATCCTGTAACTTAGTGCAAGCTAAAACTTATCAGTGCTTTATTTTAAATTAGTCTGTAATAAATTTACACATTGCTTGTTTGAAAACTGATAGAAAAAATGGGCGTCGCCAGGTTTAATGTTTGTTTAGTTTTACATTTGTTTATTCAAACGTTCTTAACCGACACATTTACCAAATTATTTAGTTATTTAATTGATTACATTTTTATTGAATTTTTACGTTTGTCGCATGCTAAATTAATATGTTATTTTAGGATTTTTATTAATTGAAAAGGGCCTGTGCCTCCTTCTTTATCTCCAAATAGCGCTTTTGTGTAGTATAAAAAGAAAATAGCTATTATATGTTTAATCTTAAAATGTAAATTTGAAGTTGGTATTTGTTGAGGAAAACTTTTAATGTTTCGTTTAAAAAATGTGTATATGGATAGACGATTGTTCAAATTGATTTTGAGTTTCTTTTCTGGGTTTGATTATTTGTAAAAGAGCAGTTTACAGATGCCCAAAAGGGCGTTAATCAATTTTATCTTCGATAAATCAGTTTTATTGAGAATTTGATTTAGTTTGAGTGATAGATATCAATTAAGATAGAGACGTTGATTGTGAGTCTAGGAGTTTGATTATTTCTACTAAATTCGTGAAGTGAGAGCTATACTTAAGAGAATAGCAAGTAAAGGTAGGTTCACGTATTTTTTCCTGTTTTGTATCAGTGCACCACTTTTTGTTATTATTCAATTTTAAACAGGGTGGCGCCCAAAAGTAGCAAACGATTTGGTGACTGTTTAACGTAACTAAAATTATTAGTGAAACTCACAGAGATAACGACCAGTTAGTTACATATTGCGGATATTTGCATGTGCAACGTTATATTGCCGTCTGAACCCGTTATAAGACCTTAAAAGCGAAGATTATTTCTGAAATATCAGAAAGGCAGTTGTTTCAGTCAGATAATAGAGAATAACACCATTGGCCGTTGTTATCTTTCTTTAAACATGTCACAATTTTGTAACGTGTTTAAAGACCTACCTAATAATAATTAATTTGTACCGAACCCCCGATGGTGACGTGTGGATATGTCAATATTGGTACTGTAACAATATTTTGAGGATGTTCATGACTAATCTTTCCATTTAATCTAATATCTTTTTTTTTAATAACATCGATCAAGGTGAGTCGTTTGTTTACGTTAATTATAATTTTATTAGTGTGTTATAATTAGAATGTATGTATTACGTAAAACTTTATATCAGAATTTTCACACAGTTTTTATTATACAAATTTGATTACAATAAAACGATCATTAATGTTGTTTTTAACATTGAACTTTTTAGAGTGAGTTATCATAACGTAAATTTCATGATGTTCTATAATTAAACAAATTCATTCTAAAAATAATCCTTGACTCTAAATTATCATAATTACTTACAAAAAATAAATTAGTTACCAAAATGTAATCATGAGACAGTAAGTGTGGCACTCATTTTGCAATGCTAATATGAATAAACAGTTTGAAAGCTAATCATGCTGAAGTTATGAAGGGATTTTGTTAAATAGTGGAAAAATTGTACAAGGTTGACTTGTTGACAATATTTTTGATAATCCCCATGGTATAGTAAAGAACTGGAAAGAATTAAGGCAAGTAGTTCGTGACTACGAAGTGGAGAAAGAGAAGGTTTAGTAACCATTACAGAATAGTGGTGACATTGAGAATACAACACCCAGTAAACATAAACGTATTTTAATATTTTTTTGGCAATAAATTAGATACGTATACTACATTAAATGATTAATGCTTCTTTAGAATTGGACGACAACTTTCGGCTGAGGTGATCGATATCTTCTTGAGGTATAGAGGTACAAGCGTTCTCAATCTCATTACGAAGGTGCTACAAATCTGAGGATCAGGCAGTTGGCCTAATGTTCTGCCTATCATATCCCATACATGTTCAAAGGTAAAAAGTTCGGCGACATTGCATACCATGTAAGCACAACCATGATAGCCTGGCCGAGAAACATTTCAGTTAAAACTGCAGTGTGGGGTCTAGCTCCTGTAGATAAGGTACACTAGCGACTTCTAAGATTTCTGAATGTAATCCTACGCGTGCATGTTTCTTGCAAGAAATTTTAGAGTAGACTTACTTTCATATGTTATTATAACATAAACTATAAGTCCTCTGGTAAGCGTCGCCTAACCTTCCAGCCAAATCTACATTTATACACCAATTTCGTTGTGATCTCGGCAAAATTGATTTTCTTGATGAACAAAATCAAATTGTGTGGTCCATATATATATATATATATATATATATATATATATATATATATATATATATATATATATATATATATATATACAGGGACACATGGGAAAAATTTTTATTATTCAAATTTCTGAAAAACTCTATTGGCGGTTCGTTTCTGCATGCCTGACAACCAAAAAATTCATTGTGACATTTGTCACGGGACCATAGACTTGGAAAAATGGGTCAAATTGACAAGATATCGAAAAATATTAAGAAAATGTATTTAGAATGCAACAAGGATCCCATATACCAATTTCCAACCAAATCAGCTTTTATTACGAAACATCATAAAATCTTGTTTTATCTGGAAATAGTTTTAATAACATAAATTACATCATTTTAGGTCAAAATTAATGAAATATTTGTAAAATAGACAGTTTGTGAGAGGAAAATATAGAAAATACGATTTAGCCTCGTCACTGGTTGTGTTCATGCCCTGTATATTGAAGCGCGTGAGCTGATCTAATATTTTTAACCGGTAAATAAAATTTAAACGAACTAATATTTGTAATTAAAACTTAACAACACATTATTTATCCTTATTAACTTTAATATTGATTAGTACATTTGAAATTAGCGATATTTTTGAATTTAATAAGTAGGCTTTGGAAAAATCAAATATTTCGATTTACAAGGACGAAAATTATTGCTCTTTAAAGTGCACCTCATAGTTTAAAATACCTAAAATTATGTTATTAAAACTATTTCCAGGTAAAACAAGAATTTATGATGTTTCGTAAAAAAAGCAGAGGAGAATAAATGGTATTTTTTTTCTGATTTAGTTGAAAATTGGTCTACGGGGTCTTTGTTACATTGTAAATACATTTTCTTAATACAATTTTTCGATATCTTGTCAATTTGACCCATTTTGTATCATAGTTAACATTTTTCAAAATTCCCGCCGAATCTATGAACACGCGACAAATGTCACAATGAATTTTCTGGTTGTCAGACATGCAGAAACGAACCGTCAATAATTTTTCAGACATTTCAATAATAAAAATTTTTCCCATATGTGTCTAACAATATATATATATATATATATATATATATATATATATATATATATATATATATATATATATATTTATATATTGGTGAACATTTATGCTAAATTTTGTCCAGAATATTTGTACACCAATTTCGTTTGGTTCAAGGCAAAATGGATTTACTCGATGAACCAAATCTGAATTTTGTGACCCATAAGTGAGTGTCAAAATTGGATTGAATGTTGCTTAAAATGATTGTTTTTACACCAATCTCGTTGGGGTGGCAAAAAATGGATTCTGCTGATGACCAAAAGCTAAATCTGCTATATGCTATGAGAATCCGGCTATAGCGTTCGATTTACACCAACTTTGTTACGACATGGATTTTCTCATTAAATTTAGAGTACAAGTAAAGATTTTTGGTTTACCTTGCCCAAAAGAACCAACCGATTAAAATAACCAACATTAGTCGATGTCTATCCAAAACAGTATCGTTAGTGTTTTCCATAACAAACTTACATTAGAAGTAAGATTTAAAATTTGTCGAATATATGATGACTAAAAGACGAAAACGACAAGCCTTGGTCTTATTATCAAAAGAGTACAATCAGTATCGCTCCAAATGAATTTGGAAAAAATGTTGAATACGTCGGGAACAAAAATGTGTCAAAAATTAAAAACGACAAATGTTCCATCTAATAAACATCCAATAACTGCTTACCTCTAATAACAAATTCCTTAGCGACCACCAATATGGTTTTAGGCAGAATCATTCAGCAGGTGATCTTTCATATGTGACCCAAGTTTGGAACAATACATTATAACAATCCGGTAAAACAGTTGTAGTCGCTTAGATATCCCAAAAGCATTTGACCAAGTGTGGCCTAAGTGTTTTTCTTTCCAAACTCACCTTGTTTGGGTTAAATGATACGCTCATCACTTGGGTTTCTAGATTCGTTGACAAAAGACGAGTACTTTTCTGCTATACATAAATGATCTTATTTCTTCAACAATTAATCCATTCCATTGCTTTGCTGACGACAGCTCTCTTCATTATAGTTTATCTCAGTCTACTCATAGTGGTACTCCACCTTCTATCTCAAATAAAGGCTGTAAAGCTGAAATAGCAATTTTAATCAACAAAGACATTTAACGTACCCTTGAATAGGGAAGTAATAATCCAGTTAAAAACCGCTGCCAAGTTATCTGCCATAATGCTTTCTCTTATATGTAAACAAATGTTGACAAAAAAAATTTTGACAATTGATTTATACTAAGCGATCTGAAAACCCCCTAATACCCGACTTTAAAAAAATCAGTTTATAAATTCGAAAGTGCACAACTTTGCACCCTAAAAACGGTGCGCCACTGATTTTTTTATTTTGTAATTATATGAAACGGTATTAGGTTGTTTTTTAATTTTGTAACTTTTAAAATTTGAAGCAATGATTTCTTTAACCATCTAAGCCCCTAAAAATGTCCGCAACTGGTTGAATTTTGTACCAAATTTCATATCGATAACTTTAGCGGTTCAAAAGATATCGCGTGTGTGCACACGCACAGACACACACGAATTTTTTTTAAATGTTGTTTAGGCCATAAAACGTCGAGAAATGCAAAAAAAACGTGCACATATGAGAACGCAATTTAATGTTAATGAAACTCATTGTTGCCTTGGGTCCGCAAACAAAGATGAATCATTTCGTGTTGCACGCATTAATGGCCCAAATCTTAAGTTTTCAGAGTCCATTACTAAGTTGGAAATCTTCAAATTTATCATAGGTTGGTCAAAAAGGCTTTTTGTACATATTTAAGCAATATTTTACCCCCGCCCCGACCCCAGGAATTTTTCTGCTATATAAGACTCGAATTCGTATCGAAAGAGAGCGATTAGGCTTATAAATGGCCTGTCCTTAACTTCTGACATGAAGTCCCTTGAGCATAGAAGAATCACTTCAGTTCTTTATTTGTATTAACGATATTACAGTGGCTATTGCTCTGCTGAATTACATTCTTCGATACCATCTCGGGCGATCTTTGCTAGGAATACTCGGTTCGTTAATTAACATCATCAATATGCATTACAAATCTCGTACTTAAGATATGAAAAAATTAGCCGTTCTTAGCCGTCTCTTGGCAATGCAACATCCCTCTATTAACCTTCCTAAGGGTTCCTAAGTGCTAAGCCAAACTTGACATGTTCAGGACCACAATTATTAAAAAAAAGTACGTCTGTGAAAGCGATAAGTCAAGTTCATCATGTCATAGAGAAGTTACAACTAAAATAAGTTTCCATGGTGTTAAATTTGTGATAAGTGCCCTTTTCACCTCAATATATGGGGAAAAAGTGATGCGTTAAAGTCAGTGAAATGCTTGTAATCTACACGAAAAGTGCGTTTAAATTCTCCCATGTTGACATATGTTTTTTTGCCTCACCTTTGACACAGTATGCGTTATCCCATCAAGGTCAAAATTGGAGGCTGTAGCGCGAGCTGTAGAAAAATCTAAATTTCGCGCTAAATTATTCAAGATTAGATATTTATATAATATTAAGAGGAAAAGCTTGAGTTTATTTCCATGAGTTATCTATATATTCAATTTGAAAATATTTAAATACGCGACATTTGCACCTGCATTAATGTGGTGGAAGGAAATGACGCTGTTATAATAATGATGTGCACTTTTTAAAACAGTCGCATGCAGTGAGCGATCACAAACAGGCGCGTTACGAAAGCGAACAGAAAGGGTCGCATAAGTGGCATTGTGTAGTCACGCCGCCTTATAAAGTGTGAAAATTACAAATAAGAATTAATTAACGGTGATAGGGAAGGACTAGAAAATTACCTTCCTTATTAAAATAATAAAGAGTGACGTAATAAGTGAAAATAACACGTTTTATATGTCTCAGAACCGTAATCAATTGTATTTAAATAGTAAACAATAAATATAATAGACAGTAATCGACCCATATTGAGAAATCGAGGTATAAAGGAAACTAACTCGAATTTATTGATGTGTAAAAAGGGACCATTCGCGGTTTGTAAACAGTTTGCATTTTGATGCGCAGACTATTTGTAGTTAAAACTGAACGATTAAGTAAAAACTGTAAATTTTAAATATATCGAACAATTATTTACTTTAATCATTAACTGATGGAAGAAAATTAGAAGCGTATTTAGCTACACAAAAGTATAAGAAAAGATAAGGACAACAATAGAGAAACGGTTCCAGAGTGCCGGTAGGTGACATAATCGGAAGAGCACACTCTAACCTATATGAAGCCCCTTTATCATCGGTCAAGGAAACGCCAGAATTACATCATCAGTTTAGCAACGAGAATAAGTAAGAACCTTTTTTGATTGTGTTAATAAAAACTTTTTTGTGTGTTTGATTTCTCGAAACTTTACATTTGACTATCACGATTTAACGATAAACAATACGTTTGATTCTGATAAAGATTTTATTTGTTATATGTTAGCTTTAAGGTTATTATAGATATAGATTTGATTATATATATATATATATATATATATATATATATATATATATATATATATATATATATATTTGTAAACAACACATTGATGCATTTTCGTTCAGATTTGGAATATAATTAAATGAGTATAACGTTTGATTTACTTTTATTGCTAAAGATTATTAATATCACAAGCTTACACAATTATTGAATATATAAGTGCAGAAAGAGGTCAACTCAATAGACATCCAAATAAATAAATAAATCAAAATAACAGAAATCGTTTCTTTATATTAACTTGAACTTATCGTTGCAACCAATTAAGAAAGGAGTTAGTGAACATAAAGCTTAAAATTCATTTACGCAATTAGCAAGCAAAGTAAAAATTAACTAGTAAATTATATCTTTATAAATTGAACCTACTCAGTTTTAATAAAACGTAATAAAAAATAATCATCTCAGGTATTAAATTTTATTCAGAAATGTTGGAATTATAAGAAAGTTTAAACGAACTCAAGTCTTATTCTTTGGAGTGGGTTAAACAAACAAACGTAGTATCTAAGGGCATTACTCCTGTTGCAAAGTACACGCCCTTCATTGTAGTGACGTTTTTTGTATAGTTGTGGGTACCGACGATGTCTAATCAGAATGGCAGTATACATGACCTGCTAAAGATCTGAATACCGGGTTGTTGTTCTGTAACAGCTAGACATTTATGTCCAACTGATATATGGCAGCGGAAGCGATTGTTCTTGGCTCTTAGTTGGCGCATTTCAATTTCATTATGTCTGCGAACTGCACCGGTACCTATATGGCGTTGGTGTTTGTATTTTCGAATTGCAATAGACGCATTCTAACCTACAGTTATTAACGATTTCTCAAAGCCCCATCCAGCCTCTAGCTGTCTCCTTTCTTAATTGCTGGAAATGGTTAAAATACACGAAGAATTTCAAAATAAATATTGCGCTAAACTAAACAAATGATTATGATACTGTACTCATTTAATCAACTGCATGTATTTAGTTTAAGCGAAATAATTATTAAGATAGCCTAATGTAAACACATTAAAACCGAGATATTTTTAATCCTCCTGCAAAGGTTATCTGTATAAACTTTATTATAAAAATAAATTACGTAGATACATTGTTTGAGGATTATATTACATAAGCATATATTCATATAAAGTTGCTTTAAATAAATATGGTTTTTTTATCTGTTAAATATAAAAACTACGTTTTTTTCAGTACTACAATCATTTATCAGTTCTTCAACTATTCATAAAAGTTTTTAGATGTTCACAAAAGTTGCTCTCTTGCTAGAAACTATTATTAAAAAAAACTCTATTTAAAAATTGATCCAACCTCGCTTCAATATTTATAACCAGCGATATTTTTACAAACGGTGCATTTGGAAACTTCTTTTAGGGGATATTTGTTGCCCTGTTCAAGGTATAAAGGAATTCAGTGGGTAGATAATTCGAAACTCTCTACTATATGTGTAAGTACTCCATTACGTAATACGGTCACGTAATTATATATATATATATATATATATATATATATATATATATATATATATATATATATATATATATATATATATATAACGTAACAGTTAAAGGAAAACTAAAAATTATTAATTTGGTAACCCTGAAGTAGTTTAGATTCACTAAGTTAACCTCAATGTATTGTTTTGATATGAATTTTAATGTCAAAAATTTATTACATATAATTGTATGGTAATGATTAACATTTTGTAAAATGGATACACTTCTTAATGTAGTTTTGAAGTATAGAGCTCATATACACTATATTGGTTGTAGTCACAGCACTTAATTAGGAGCTCAAGCCCATTTGTTCTATAAATCTTGATCCACCTCAACTTTTTGGTGTTTTTAAATGTGAATTTAGGTAAACATGTATTGATAATGTTATTTAAAGAAATTGTTAAACACCGTGTAAGAACATATTGTCACTCCACTAAATTATAATTTTCATTTTAGAGAAGTGAAGGATGTAACGAAATAACATCGAAAATACAGTTTATCGATAGTGCAAGAGATTGTTTGATAGATTCGACATTTAGTAGATGAATAATTTTAGTGAATAATGATAGTTTGTATAATTTTCAAATTGTCTCTCAAACATAAAAGAGAAATTTATTATACTTAATAATGCATTATAATCATTCAGTTGCAGTTGAAGGCATGTTTATTTAGGACGTACAAGACCAGTTATTAGATAATGACTTTGGAAATGATTTAATCTAGCAATATGTTGCATCAATCTTTATGTATAAGTTTAAACCAGATATTGAACAATATAATACAGCTTATGACTTCGGTTATTTTGAAAATAAGCATCTACCTACTTTTGGTGCATTAATTACACTTATAATGTTATTCATTATACATTGGTTCTGTAACATTTTGTTATATGAATTGAAATAAAACTAACTTTAAATATGTTAATAATTTCATAAGTTAGGTGGTAACGATATTCAGTATTTATTATAGAAGATATTGGACATATTTTTAATTGTAATGCAACGAGATAGTCATTACATTTAGATTATTTTAACTTGTGGTATTACTTCCACTATTTTAATCGGTGCAAGTGGTAATCTGCTGACTTAAATAGCACGAAGTCATAAAATGCAGTAGAAAGTTGAATTGACAATTCTGTGTTAAATAAAGCCTCAACTGCTACTACAATTTAGTGCATAGAATATATTGAAAGTACTTTGCCAATATTAAAACCCGTATACGTATCTAAGCCCTAGTCTAAGATCTAAACCATTTACTACAATGTCAAATAGTCTGAAAAATACAAAAATGTATACCACCTTTAAATAACTTTAAATAACTTCTGTTAATAAAATAAAATTTCATTCCATCGTTAACCATACAAAAAGTCCGCTTAATTTGCTTAATTTCAAGATAACTAATAAAACCAGTAGCGTCAACTAATTACATTTATTGTAGTTCGAAGTTTTTGAACTTTCAACGTGATAATTGAAATAAGCCATACAATCCTATAATATATTTATACAATAACTTATTTTTCTAGGATCGTTCATTATAGTGTTAGGTACGTGTTTAAAGGTCATAAGAATTTTAATTAGTGGTAGTTACGTATTACTCATAAGTCACTGTTTTTATACTCTATAGGAGTAGAAAAAACATAGTACACAACTCGGGTGGTAATGCCTATTACGCTACCTACCACCCTTATTATGTAATATACTATTGCCTTCAAGGATAATTTAATAGAAATTAATTACGTCACACTTTCAAAATTAAAACCTTTTAATTTCTGATTTGTATTGAAGTTATAGTTTGATCAGGAATTAATTAGTTTACTAGATATTTTACCTAAATATGAATACTGTTCATATTTTTATTTATTCCTATATGGGTGCTCCAGTCGAAACAAATTTCATATTAACCGATTAAAAATTAAAATTTATATGGCCGTTTATATTGTATCGCCATATTTCGTCGTATGACATGTGAATGACATTTGCTTTTATAAACACGCTTATTATTATTTTTCAGTAAATCAAATAAATAAATGGAGTATTAAGATTCAATGCTTCCATGTATAACAAATCAGTTACGAAGTGTTGTTTGAGCATACAGTGGTGTATGCTCAAGGTAATGTTAGTTAATATTCTTAAAATTTTAGAGTTAAGGGCACGACACTGTGGTTTCAAATATTTTATTTTTAATTGCCTAAATTTTTAATTATATCGTATGATTAATATAACTTATGTACCGGATTTTCCAGTTTCCGTAAGTATATAATCCTTCATTTGGGTTTAAAATAATAATTATTGGATTAGTGCTGTCTAGTTTGGCTTAATTACATAGAAAGGTTTTTTGTAATTTAGTATCTGTAGGCTAAGCAAAATATTTGGGATTCGTTATTGTAAGTAAGGGGTGCACCTTTTGAACGTAACCAGTGTGGCCGAGTGTAGTTCGGTGAAGCACTGGTTTTGATTTTAAAATTTTATCGTGTTTGATAGGTGATATCTCTCCTAAGCTTCATCCGAAACGTCTAAAGTTTTTGCGGTGAAGGGAGGTTACATATAGCTTTCGAAAGCATGGGTTGTACTGAGTGCCTGTAATTAACAGCACGCTTTCTGGACCCTAGTCCCCAAATTCGTGTATGCCAAAAAATATTACTAAAGTGAAGTTCGCTCAGTTTTGCTTTTTTTTGGACAAGAGTTTGCGTACACAAAAATCGTGAGTTGAGAATTTTCAGAGTGAGCACAATTTGATTAAGGGAAGACTGAAGTAATACGGTGTAGTTTATTATTACTAAAAGGAGTACAAGGGGTTGGCATATCAAAGAGTTTGCAAGATGCTTAAAAATTAACGAAAAGTTAGAAAACATGTTGAACTAAACATTAAAATTGGTAGCGATTCGTGAATCGTGAACTTTGTGGGATATTTGGAAGCTTGAATGTAGGCATTTAAGGAAATTACCTGGTGAAAGACGATTCAGGAAATTTTGGGAAATTAAGCGTTTGAATTTTAACGTTTCACCTGCTTGTTCTAGAACTAATCTTAACAGAAAGGAGCAGTTAGAGTGCCGTTACAAGAAGCGCAGTCAACCAACAAGTTTTAAGATAAGAAGACAGTGGGGATTTCGGATACAGTATCCGCAGTAGTCGCGCTACCGATCTAAGACGCAGAGAAGAATTCCGTCTAAATAAGAAGCCAAATAAATTAACGATGGACCACCTCACCACGACTACAACTATAGTCAACGCTTTCGTGCCCTTTGACGACACCACGGACAGCACGGAAGCCGTAGTTATCAGGGAAAATGTACCGCCGGTACCCTCCGGGTTACAAGAGCGAGATATTAATATCATTGTTTCAGAATTAACCCATTAACGCCCAAATTCTTTTTTTTTTTGAATTTTGAATAGATATTTGCAGGAATTGTATAAGTTGCTTACCTTAAACTTTTTACATTATTACTTTTTTTTTACTTTGTTATTTTTTGAAATATGGCCTGTCCTCATTTGAGGACGCTGGGCGTTGGCACAATTTTCTTCAACATTGGCACTAAACGCTTTTAACTTTATTTTAGGTGTTAAATAAGGGAAAAAATAACTTAAAACTATTTTATTAACAACTACATAATATTATTATTAATAATGATGCTTAGGGTCTATAAGATTTGGTATGATATTTCGAAAATCAAGGAACACACAATGTTACATTGCACTTATTACAAAACGTGCGAGGCTTTGATTTGCATAATGCAAACTGACATCGGCGCTGATTTTCCCTTTTTTCCAAAATGTGGCCCTTTCCATCAAATCTTACACCCTCACAAACGTTTTCTCGCGACGTTGATGGCAAACTTAAAATTCTTCCTTTCAAAACCCGTTGCCCTCGACCCAGCTTCAAATATGAAACGGCAATGTCTCGGCGAAAATCTTTAATGGACATATTTTTCCCCGGATGGACTAAATTGTATAAAATGAACCCATTTACTACACACATATCTATTATTCGGGTAACTAAACACCAATACCACTTCTTGCCTCTGATGGCTATTGAATGTTTCTCCAGCAACCAATCATGGTGATCTACTCCACCCATATACTTATTATAATTTTGCAAAACTTTTGGTTGAGGAATTGACACACGTTCTTTTTTAGCCTTATTCCATCGTAGAGCATGTGCAAGCGGTTCAATCGTGTCGAAGTTTGTTCCAATAGTTACACTTTTGTCGTCGTTCCATCTAACAACCAGTATTTGGCTTCTTTTATCAAACCTGTGGTCGTAGATTCCTCTCTCCATCTTATCCATTTCTTTTGTCCCTTTTAACGGACATTTTTCTGTTCGGTTTTCACGAATAGTGCCCGTAGCATGAAACCCCTTTTCTCTCAATATTTTCCACAAATTATAGCTACTGAAATAATTATCAAAATATACAGCATAACCACTAGAATCGGCAACCACCGACAACATGTTAGTGACAATTCTAGTACCTAAGGGGCCAACTTATTCAGTGTTTTCTTTGCCACAATATAGGGAAAAATAGTAGCAGTATTCACTATTTCCACACATTGCCCACAATTTGTAGCCAAACCGTATAGCCTTACCTTTTATGAATTGTTTCAATCCGTGATGACCGTAATAGCGAACCATCATCTCATCAACTGATGAATGTTTTTCAAAAATACCCCACTTTCTAAAATTAATGTTGATTAAATCTATCAGAGGTCTAATTTTGAAGGCTCGATCATGATTATTTTCTTTTGCCTTCGAATTGTCTTGAAAATGTAACATCGATTTGATTTCTGTGTATACATTTCGGCTCATAGCATCCTTTACAAGTCCTATTCCCAGGTCTTCAGAATCTGACCAGTAGTCGCGTTCACTTGGTAAACGATGATATCCCGAAAATATCAAAAAGCCAATAAAAATTTTAATTTCTTGAGTTGAAATTGTGAAAGCAGGTTTATTTTTCTGCACCGTTCCATAGCGAATTGTTTCTTCAGAAATCATTTGATATACTTCGTCGCTATTCTTTACATGTGCAAATTTTTCGTCGGATGTTTCTGTAGATGGCAAAGTCTGGTATTGCGGAGATACTTTTTGCCACTGTGGTGCTTCCCTGATGACAGTCCTACGTTTTCGGGGAGGTTCTTCAGTCCTGGAAGTTGATGGTCCTGGACCACCGGTTGTTAGCATTGAAAGAGGTATGTCATCGTCATCAGAAGGATAATCTATTTCAATCATTCCAACAACATCTGACACGACTGGTATATTCAAATCGTCATCATCAATATTTTCCTCGTCAGTAAGTTCATATACTGAAGGAGGCAGTGCTAACATATCAGTCTCGACATCTTCCGAATAGAAATATTCAACGGCTTCTTCCAAATTTTTAAAAATCTGTTTTTGTTTACTCATTTTATCCAATTCTAAAAGTAAATAAAAATTCCCGTTAAAAATTTTTAAAACAAATTTATGTCAGCTTTGCCCAGCGTCCTCAATTGAGGACGCTAGGAAATTACAACAATTCTTTACAAAACGGTTGACAACTTTGAAATAGTTTGATATCAAACGAAAAGGCACATGTTTGTGCTTTACAAAAGTTAGATCAAAATTAACTTACCTTAACAATTATCCAAGATATTTAAAAAAACGCAAGGCACGTCAGCCACTCGAGAAATACTAAAACTTCTAAATATTACACTACCGGTTGCGACAAAATATTTGGGATAAATGACGCATAACAAAAAAGACTGAAGGGTTTTTCATTGTTTTGTCTAAAAATAGTTTACCGTTATGACTTCGAAGAAGGAAAAAAAAACGAAATATAGCCTGTTCTCAAACGAGGACGCTGGGCGCTAATGGGTTAAGAAACAACGACGGTCGATCCCTCTTTTGTTGGTTCGACTGCTTACAGAGGGCCTTAAGAGGATCCGGCAGGTGGGTTACGTGGTTCGCTTATGTATTTTCCAGGAAGGATTGAGGCGGAAATCCGGCATCGGACATTATCACGCACAATGCTTCTACAGAGCGTCAAGTGCGCAGGATACCGCCACTCTAGTGGATGTACGATATCCCGTTCTAACCGGGCTGAGTGCGTGAACTGTGGAAGTGGTTACACGCTCAACTTTAGGGAGTATCCGAGGTTTCGACGTCCCCTACAGAGTGATCAGTGGGGAGTGACCCTCACGCACGGTCAACAGGTGTATGCTATTTCTGGGTAAGCAGTTTCCGAAATGGCGACGAGGTAAGACGCCTCGTATATGTATATTAGAATCAATTACATTTAACTATTTTCTGGCCTTCTGCCTACTTGTTCTTTACCGCTTCATGGTGCAGAAATCCTATCCTGTTCCCGCACAATAATAGTTCCTCTATCGTGGTGCACGCATTTGTTATGACCAAACTTACACTTTTTTCTTTTTTATTTCAGATATCCGAGACAGCAGCATCAACTACACCAGCCGAGCGATGACAGGACAGCCCACACAATACCACATCTAAAAGGAGTCATACCTACACGAGAATGTTTTTTTTTAAACTCAAAAACACGTAAAAAGAAAACAGTAAACAGTGAGAATATACTGAATGATACGTTAGAAACTATGGAGCAACCTAATGAAGATCCAATATTGTCAACAAGAAAAATCTCAAGTTCAGTCTATTCGTCTTTTACGTATGTTGATATGTTGGAGATTATTTTTGGCCCCAATTACAACAAGAAAATCTGTTAAATTCGCTATATTTTCAACAAGATGAAGCTACACGCCACCACGCTCACATCACGAGGGATTCACCAAACAAAACGATTTAGGAAACCGGTGGATTGGAAGATGGGACCGTGTACGCTGGCCACCTCGTTCTCCAGACTTGACAGTTTCGCACCTCTGGGGATATGTAAAAGAACGTTGCTATCACCCACCACCTTAAAATTTAGAGCAATTAAATATTAATGTCGGAAACATAACAGAAAACAATCCTGAATAATGTCTAGTTAACAGCTTCACTAAGTTCTTTTTCAAAATTTAAATACGTGTATTGAAGAACATTTACTGTAGTTTTTTTAAAACGTACTCTAGCATTCTTATTATTTTGCGAATAACGAGTAGCGTTGCTTTTGTAAAATCTTTTTTTCTTTGTAACATTGTGTTTAACAAATTCTGATTGTTTACTATTATTATTCTCTTTCTTTAAGCGTTAAGGTTCCTGCACTCCAAAATGTTCTGTCAACAGGGCTTACTGAACATAAGAGCATCCTTTCCTCGCGCAACTTTTCAAAAAATAGCATCGAAATTGTATTTTTAATCGACATGCAGTCAAGTTTTAGAGATCTATAAATTCGTTGTTTTTTTGTAATAACCATAGCTTATGTTCCATTTACTCAAAGAGGAAAGAATGAAATTTAAGAATATTGCATACAGGGTATTCCATTTAAAATAACAAAATTGTCCTATAGCACAAAAATCGGCCGTTTTATTTTTGGAGTAACGAAAGATAGTAATGTGGATAGTGGACCAAGACAATTTTATTATTGTAATAAGCATTTCTAAATAGCGATTGTTACCGCGATAGAAAAGATAATTAATGGTTTTAATATGTTGGGTAATAAGTCGTAATTTGGTCATGATTTTTCGGGATATTTTACTATATGTACTTTAAGTAAGTACGCACATTCTTGGTGTAAAAATGTCACTAGTTTCATAATTAATTACGTCGGAACATACCGCAAATCAAAATACGACTTTCTTTGGTACTGGGATTCGAGATCTAGATGTAGGGCTTGTTACTTACGAGTGCATATTTTAAAAATTAGTACTTCTTTTAGTAATAAATGTGAAAATATTCCCACGTTTCTTGTTTTTTTTTATAACTTTTAAAATCGGGGGTGGATTTGGGAAGTAAAAATGGCAGTTGCAGTTAGAGTTCGATTCAGGTCCGATCGATATGATTGTTTAATTACAAACCCTCACTGTAAACCGTTCTGTCTAAAAATATTTTAGCTTGTACATTTTAGTAAAACTAAAACCGCACATTTGGTTTTTATGCTTTTCTGTGTTGTTTTTAATGTAAGTTTTTCAGAGCGTGTAAATATATGTATAAATAATCGTTATCGTCTTAGGTTTAAACGGCGTATCTTAATCCGTTAAATATTGGTGGATAAGTGATTAATTAAAGGATTATATTCAAACCTAAGTAAGTATTTTAATGTAAATTAAGCTCGCAGTAGACAATTCAACAAACGTATGAACCTATTCAAAATCAACCATTGCCTTGCAAGAAGTATCTATTTAATCGCTCACCCAGGCTCATTAAGTTGAAATCTGTTAAAATATAAGGAGTTCCCTTCAGACAGTACCGTGCCCCTCCTTATTGCTAGTATGATTTGGAATTGTTGACTGTTAATTAATATTTGCGTGGACAAACGTGGCACGTTAGACCTCCGCTAATTCGTTATAAACGAGTCCGGACTTTACATACACGGGTCCAGATAACATTAAAAACACATCAAATTCCATCTTTACTGTTAAACGAACCCGTTCTTATTGTTCTGTATCGATGAATGTGTAAGCTGAGAAAGGGATGCTGTATTTTCTAAAGCAGTCACTTAAACTTGTGGGTAGGTTACGGTCATTTTGTTATAATTTATTTGAACCTTACCCTTGCAAGGCTTAGTTTTTGTGTGTCTTTGATTCAGCCGGCTTATTTCGAATTGTTTGTCTACGAACTGATTTTGCTTACTAAGTAGTTCAAAAAACGTTCCGCTAATTCCTAGGGTAAATAGAATATTAAAAAATAACTTAGTTTGGTTAATCAACATGTATCCGAAAATGCCTCCTTAAGAAGATACGGCCCTGTAAAAGTGGCCCCAAAAATTCTTTTTTTTTATTATCTCTGAAACGGTTTAAGACACCTAAATGAAATTTAGAGCACAAATACCATTGATAAAAGATAGTGTTGACAAATTTTTAATATTTAGTACTGGAGCATCGCTAAAGGGGGGGGGGGCAATTTATTTTGCCGCCAAACTTTTTATGGGGGTATTTTAAATTTTTTGGGCAAAAATAATATTTTTTAAACAATCTGCCACAAAAAAGGTACTCTTGTTGAAAGTCAAACAAATTAATAGTTTTGCAGTTATTTGAGGTTTTAACATGTTTTACCTAAAATAAGAAAATAAAAGAAATATTGAGTTAATTTGATTTATTTGAATTAAGTAGGCTTAGAACTGTAGACTCGCGATTTTTTTTGACACATTGTTGTTGATATGAAAATGTGAACTTTCACCATTATCACTCATAACAAAATACATATCTTTTTTGGGTTTTTTAATGGTGTACTTTAAATTATACAATCTAAACGTTTCGATAACACTTACAGTTATCTTCGTCAGTAGTAATATCTATTAAAATTGTTAAAGATGTTGTAAACTTCGATAACACTTACAGTTATCTTCGTCAGTAGTAATATCTATTAAAATTGTTAAAGATGTTGTAAACAATTTAAGACAGTTTAACAATATTTAATTTTTAATGACCTAGTTATCCTTTACTAAAATTTAATTCTATAGTTGGCTTTATACGTTTCTCAAACTACAATCTTAATAGCAGGCTGATGTTTATGTTTTAATTTTTCAACTTTGATCAGCCTGCTATTAATATAACAGTTTGAGAAACGTATAAAGACAACTATAGAATTAAATTTTAGTGAAGAATAACTAGGTCATTAAAAATTCAATATTGTCAAACTGTCTTAAATTGTTTACATCTTTAACAATTTTAATAGATATTACTACTGACGAAGATAACTGTAAATGTTATCGATACGTTTAGATTGTATAATTTAAAATACACCCTTAAAAAACCGAAAAAAGATAAGTATTTTGTTGTTGTTGATAGTTTTGGTTTTTTTTAACAAGTAATAACGCTTTTAAAAACTTTGAAAATGAATATGTGCACTAATAGTGACTATACCGATATGTTGTTAACATTAGGGGAATGTGATGGAAATGCTAAAGCAGCGAAAAATTTCCAAGAAGAAGTATTACGGATTCAAAAACATTTTTGAATTTAGTGAGGCAGTGCCGTGAGACTGGAACCTTTAAACCAAAAAAGGTAAATTCTGGTAGACCACGAGTGGCAAGAATTCCTCAAACAGAAGAAAATATTTTAAAGCTAGTTGTTGAGGATCCTACCATAAGTGTAAGAAATGTGGCAAGGGCAAGTAACGCAAGCGTTTCTAGTGTACACCGTGTATTAAATGAACAGTTATTGCTCCCGTTTCAAAGTATATTCAAGCGAAATAAATTCCATTGAAGAACTTCAAGAATGATAATTCAAGAACCACGGCCACTCGAAATGATTATGTTTTCACTAGAAAAACGTTTTCTATTATGTATTCGTGAAAATGGTGGGCATTTCGAGCATTTAATGTAAAATTTTTTTTTCTGTTTGGTTTGCGTTATTCGTTGTTTTTTTTAAATTGTTTCCTATGTCTGTTCTGTGTTAATGTCATACAATTAAAACCTTTTTTAAGTTGTAAATAATTTACAATATTTTTACCTCATAGTTGTTTTTGAAACAATCATTATTTCGTTCTCACGCATGAAAATTATTAATTTTTAATTTTAAAATTATTTATTAATACAAAATATTATCTTAAACCGTTTCAGAGACAATGAAGAAATAAGATTTTTGGTGCCACCTTTACAGGGCCGTATCTTCTTAAGGAAGCATTTTCGGCCACATGTTTATTAACCAAACTAACGTTATTTTTTAATATTCTATTTACCCTAGAAATTAGCGGAACGTTTTTTGAAACACGTTCTATATGTAATACATTGTAATTGTTCGTATGTATTTTGTGCTTTTATTATTCTCTATCCAATTGTGTATGTGTAAATTCCTTGCCTATTTTTTAGTTCTTATCTAAGTGCAATTAAACTACATTGCAGTTACCTTATTGTTACCTGTATCTTAACCTGCCTTATTATTTTCTTGTTTACTTAAAGACCGGCATGTTTGGTTGTATAGGGCCACATGCTTGGTATTACTATTTTTATTCTTATTTGTTTGTGGCACAATTGTGGATGTGATTTCACCGTTTATTTCTTGTTTGTGTTTATGTGTAGCTAAATTACTTTTTATTTTTTGCTCCTTAATTTTATAATTTTGTACGCATTTGAGACTGGAACCTTTAAACCAAAAATGGTAAATTCTAGTAGACCACGAGTGGCAAGAATTCGTCAAACAGAAGAAAATATTTTAAAGCTAGTTGTTGAGGATCCTACGATAAGTGTAAGAAATGCGGCATGGGCAAGTACCACAAGTGATTCTAGTGTACACCGTGTATTAAATGAACAGTTATTGCTCGCGTTTCACTACAGGCAGGTACCAAGAATTATTGCCTGAAGATTTTTTTTGAGAAGAGACAACCCTGATTTTTTACAAAATATTCTTTTCACCGATGAATCACCTTTCACTAGACAAAGTATGTTTAAAAGTTATGACAGTAATTTCTGGGCAGAGGAAAATCCAAAGGTTAAACGTGTAACGCATTATCAACATAATTTTAAGTTGTATGTATGGGCTGCTTCAATAGGCATACCATATTGTTGATGGATATTTAAAAGGTGATGTTTACTATTAATTTTTGGATAATTATTTATTTCCGCTATTAGAAAATTTGCCTCTGTATCTACGAAGAAATATGGCATGATGGTGCTCCACCTCATTTTAGTAGACAAGCTAGAAGATGGCTCAATGAACATTTTCCAAAACGTTGGATTGGTTTAGGTTCTGGTGCTCCTATCCACTGGCCACCAAGGTCTCCTGATGGCCTAAATCCCTTGGATTTTGATGTGTGGAGTTTAGTTAAAGAAAAAGTATATTCAAGCGAAATAAATTCCATTGAAGAACTTCAAGAATGTTAATTCAAGAACCACGGCCACTCCAAATGATTATGTTTTCACTAGAAAAACCTTCACTATTATGTATTCGTGAAAATGGTGGGCATTTCGAACATTTAATATAAAAACCCGTACCTACTCATTCAATTTTTTTTTCTGTTTGATTTGTGTTATTTGTTGTTTTTTTTAATTGTTTCCTTTGTCTGTTTTGTGTTTATGTCATACAATTAAAAAATTTTTTAAGTTGTAAATAATTTACAATATTTTTACCTCATAGTTGTTTTTGACACAATCATTATTTCGTTCTCACGCATGAAAATTATTAATTTTTAATTTTAAAATTATTTATTAATTCGGACAGCATTACTTGCTAAAACCTCAAATAACTCAAAATTCAAAATATTCCCATAAAACTAATCTTGGGGGCAAACCCCTCCTTTACCGACGCTCCTATACAAAATATTACCTTAAACCGTTTCAGAGACAATGAAGAAATAGGATTTTTGGGGCCACCTTTACAGGGCCGTATCTTCTTAAGGAGGCATTTTCGGCCACATGTTTATTAACCAAAATAACATTATTTTTTAATATTCTATTTACCCTAGAAATTAGCGGAACGTTTTTTGAAAACGCTGTATATGTAATGTATTATAATTATTCGTATGTATTTTGTGCTTTTATTATTCTCTATACAATTGTGTATGTGTAAATTCCTTGCCTATTTTTTAGCTCTTATCTAAGTGCAATTAAACTGCATTGCAGTTACCTTATTGTTACCTGTATCTTAACCTGCCTTATTATTTTCTTGTTTACTTAAAGACCGGCATGTTTGGTTATATAGGGCCACATACTTGGTATTACAATTTTTATTCCTATTTATTTGTGGCACAATTGTGGATGTGATTTCACAGTTTATTTCTTGTTTGTATTTATGTGTAGCTAAATTACTTTTTATTTTTTGCTCCTTAATTTTATAATTTTGCACGCATTTCAACCTGATCTAATGGTGTTTAGTTATACGGGTGGTCGTAAAGTAAGGAATAAATTCAATATCTCGTAAAGCACAATTTTATTCAAAAATCGCTCGGACCCGTCGATTTTATATTTTTTCGGGGCATATTTTGCGAAAAAAAAAATTTTATACAGGGTGTCTCAAAAAAGATTTGCTAAAAAATTTTTTTTTTCAAATTGCAACCTAATTTTTTTATTGCATTTTTGGATAGCCCTTACAATTCTAAACATTTGTCATGCAGCATGTGCTATACCTAAGTCCAAGCGTTTTGGAGTTATTCGCATTCAAAATTTAAAAATTGAAAAAAGGTCATGAAGAAAACGCGATAGAACATCCGGATTTGCCACACCATAACATCTGGTTCCAACAAGATGGTGCTCCCCCCAATTTTGCTGTGGTAGTTCGAACTTATTTGCACCACACTTTCCCAAACAGGTGGATTGAAAGGAGCGGTGTTATTGAGTGGCCACCAAGATCACCCGATCTAACACCACTAGACTTTTTTTTATGGGGATACCTTAAAGGCAAGGTATTTAAAAGCTAACCGGCAAATTTAGATGATTTAAAACAACGCATCCGTCAAGAAATACGTCGAATAACGCCCGAAATGGTTCGAAATGTGCAGCAGGAATTTGTAGATCGATTAGGCTATTGTCAGTTGACTAACGGAGGACATTTCGAACATTTGCTGAAATAAAATTATTTTTAAGTTTACGAGTCTTTGTTTTCGATATAATAAAACGTTATAAAAATTATTTTATTTTTCGTTTTCATGACCTTTTTTCAATTTTTAAATTTTGAATGCGAATAACTCCAAAACGCTAGGACTTAGGTATAGTATATGCTGCATGATAAATGTTTAGAATTGTAAGGGAAATCCAAAAATGCAATAAAAAATTGGGTTGAAATTTGAAAAAAATTTTTGCAAATCTTTTTTGCGACACCCTTTATAAAATTTTTTTTCGCAAAGTATGCCCGAAAAATATAAAATCGACGGTCCGAGCGATTTTGGAAAAAAATTGTGCTTTACGAAATATTGAATTTATTCCTTACTTTAACCACCGGTATATTGAACCCTTTTCTTTTGCTATATATAATCGTCAAATGCTGGTTAAGAAAGTGACTTAAATTACATGGTGAAATGTTTCACCAATTTAACAAAAGGTTTAAATTCTGTAAGCTTTCATATTAAGTTTACTTTATCCAGTCACTGTTTGACTAAATTAATTTGCGATTATCCATAGATAATATTTATTTGACTATTAGAGGATTATAGTTATTCTTATAGGATTATGCATATGATTAATTAGATCAAATATGTTAGAATATGATATAATATTGAATTAAAATACGTTATTAAGTTATGCATTTCACAAGCGTATATAAAAATGCTAAGTCATTAGTAATAAATAGTAACAAATACGCATTATAAGTGATAGGAAAGGCAAAATTATTAGTATAAAAGAACTTAAAAAGTCGTAAAATTAATGAAAGATGACGATAATGCAAGGACAAAAAACTTGTTATTAAGTAAAACTAAATAAGTGATAACAGTAAATAGAACGTAATAATTAGTATATAGTAATAATATAAACGAAGTAAAATATATCGAATATTAGAATAGTTAATAAGTATTAAAGATAAGTATTCTTGAATTGAAACATGTTATTAAGCATTTAGAACTATTTAAAGTATAATGAAATTAAGTAACTGTAATTCTTAAATTAATAATTAGAACAGTATTCATTAAGATTGATAGTTTAAGTAAGTTATAAGAGACTACACAAATGAGAAGGTCCAGATCGATAGTGACCATATGGAGCAATCAATCAATAGGCTACTGGCAAGAACGCAATTCATCATTGTTTATCGAAGAGAAAAGTAAACCTTTTTGTTATAGTTTAATAAATTTTAGTCATGTTATTTCTTTGACTTTACATTTAACATAACGAGATTTAATAAAAATACTTTAATTTATATAGTTTTATGACTTATATATGTTTATTTAAGTATATTATAGATATAGTTATTAATATAATATATAATATATTATTATATCATAATATATATAATTATATATATATATATATAATATATAAAGTTTGATTATTTTCTGTAGATTTGGAATATAATTAAATAGTATAACTTATTATTATTATCTAAAGATTAATATAATAATCACAACTTATAATAATCGTTAATATTAAGTACTAAGAATTAGAGCATCATAAAATAAACAAAATATTAATTAACAAGAAACATCTTTATTTAACTGAATTAATTGAAACTCATATTGAAATAATTTAGTTATATACGAAGTTAGGAATTCAGAATTAAAAACTAATATCAATTATCGATTAATTAATAAATTAATACTAGTTATATATATTATAATATTAACATTCATTTATAATTATAATTTAGAAATATATATGAATAATATAATATTAATCGAATATTTAATCTAGTATTAGATTAACTGATAACACAAGTAACTATTGTATGGCATTTTCTAGTTTCAAGTCATTATGACGGTAACTTATGATGTTACTTGGGTCATTTAATGATAGCATTTAATGACGTACACGATTCTTAATCCGTATCAGTGCTTGTAAATGCTAATATGGCATCCAACATGTATATATGCCTAATGCCAAATTTTGTCTTATTGCGATTATCAATCATTTGTCTGAACTGCACTATAAGAGTTGTGTGCATTAACAATTGAATGAACTAGTCATTTTAACAATGAATTATAAAGATTCTACACATTGGTTCTAATTCTAAATTTTCATAAGTGAATTCAATAGAATTTAACTTAAATATTAATACTTATAATATAGTAATATTATATTTAAAATAGTAAAGTTTAGTTAATTAATTATTAAAATAATAACAATTGCAAGTATTTAGTAAGGATCTTAATTTAACAATACAATACGTAACATTGTTTGAGATTAGTTTAACATAGAAATATATTCAGTAGTAATTAAATCATCATTTTATGTTAAGTTAAACTTACAATATCAATATTATATCTGTATAATTTAACTATTATATATATAATTATTATAATATTATTTATAAATATTTAAATTATAAGAATATGATAACCTAATATTGTTAAACAGTTGTATTTAGTTCAAATTAACAATTTGATTTTTATAGAAGTTGATTTATGCGAATATTCATAATTAGTATATGTGTAATCTATTGAACTAATATCTAATTATTGAATGTATAACTCATAATATGTAAAGCATATTATATATTACAAGTATTTTAATTAAGACTATAGATACTAATTTGTATAGTATATTAATTATGTGAATTATTAACATTATTCGATATTATTAGCTAATGTTAAACACTAACTATGTCACTAATTTATAATATAAATGTTATAATATAATAATTAACTCAATCATTATATATTGAAGTAATGATATATTCATTAAATATTACAAAGTACTAATTAGTTGTATAATTTAATAACCTCAACTAGATGTATATTATATTTACAATTATTATACATGTATTGTAATGATAAACATTATTAATAAAACAGTAACTATTAATTATGATCACTATACTAGGTAATTTTAAGTTAATCTTATATAGATAAGAATTTATCTAAAATATGTTATACTCGATATAGAAAAGTACATTTATAATGCATTATACTAAATGATTAATGTTTAGTTAAAATGAATTTTAAAACTTTAATTGTTCAAAATTTAATTAATTATAATTTTGATATAATTGTATGAATAATGCATATTTATCTATTCAAATGTTTATAGCATGTTACTAATGATACAAATTTTATTAGATTAACTTATAATTCAATCAAATCATTTCATATTGAATGTATAAATCTTCAATATTTCCATACTGATGTAATAGCTTTGACTTGTTTAAATACTCTTTATATCGCTAATTAATATAATGTATCAATTCATGTTAAATTAGATATTTATAAAATATGTATCAAGTTATATATTAAATTGCTTAATTTAGTTACAGTATATTATTAATTTAAATATATTAATATATATATATAATTGATGAATCATTAAGTATATTTTAAATAAACTATTTAACTTAGTGTAGTACTTAATTGTCATAGAATTGTATTTATTATACGTAATATATTGATATTAGATCATACAATTGATATGAATTGAATTAATTCACTTATTATGTAATATACTATACTTAAGTTATGGTAAATATTATATTTGTATTAAATAGATACTTTAATGCTATAATAATCATATTTGATCAAGGATAAGAATAGTTCTGATATACTTGAAATATGTTACACTTTAATTATATGAGCTTTCAATGAACCCATTTCGTATCAAATCATTACGCTAAACTTAAATTTATCGTTAATTTGATAAAATTTGTCAATATTCAGTTAAATTCATTGACTAAATTATTAAAGTAATTAGTATAAATTATAAATATTATAAGTCTGTCATAGTTATAATCATTTAGAAGTTTTAAAGATCTTATAATAAGTTAAGATTAGAACTCATTAATGCTAATGTAATTAGATCTTATGTAATTGTATCAATCTTTAAATAATTATTCTTACAGCTTCATTATAGTAATAATTATTATTGTTAACATTAAGTGCTAATTGTCTATTCTCAAATAACATGAAATTTATTTAGTATTAGCATAAGCATAATATTTATCAGTTAATGTAATAAGTACTATTTAGTATTCAATTATATGTTCGAGATATTTAGTATGATTTATAAGCAAGATTGTCAATTATTAAGTATAAATTTAATTATCCAATTTAATATTTTCGGAAAGTTACATGACACGTGTGAATGACTATTACGCTTAAACCCTAATTATCGTAAATTAACTCTATGTTATGGTACAATTCGAATTAATAAATTTCAGTTACAATTAAGAACTTAAGTAATACTGTTTTAGTTAATAAATAAATTGAATTGAGTTTAAGTCTTACATTAATAATATGTTTAATATATTTATTTATTTATTTAATATGAGTATTAATTGAGTAAGTTCCATTACTAATTATTAGTAATTTTTGTTAAATATGAATACGGATTTATTCATTTGTTAATAATATGTAAGGTAGTATTTGCTTTAACAAATTGAATCGTTAAGTAACATTCAAGTTAAATGGATGAGTTATTTCGAACATGTCATCGTAATTTTGTAGATAGTGTATTCTCAAGTTGCGTATAAATTAAATTCTGCTAGTAAGGTATCACATAAGTGTTGAACTATATTAATAGCATTTCTAATAATCCCGTATACTGCACATTAGCCGTAACAGTAGTTGACAGGCATTGGTAAACCTATTATTAGGCAATTTGTATGTATTGTCAGAATATTATACTCAAATCTTTATGGTAACTTAAATACTTTCGTTATTTAATAAGTATGTTTCTTAACCATCAAGTGACATCAATTCTGAGTTCAAATTTGCACTTAAATATTAAGGATTCGTTTGCTTACTTGTGATATTAGTATGCAATTATTGAGTCGAAGTTAAGGAAATTATTTGTGAAATAGTGTATATTATATAAATGTTGATTATCATCGTTGATTCAAACCTCATTTTTCATAGTTATGCCATTTAACAAAATGTAGTGAGTTTAAATGTGCATAAATGAAGCTAATCGCTCAAGATTCTTAAGACGATTAGTCAATAAGTAAGTTTCACCGACTGATCGGCATCGAAACATCTTAGAGACGATTCTAGAGCCTAAGACCAATAACAGTTTTCAAATCTGGAAAAGCAGTCAGATAATTGGCAACTATCCCAGAGCTAATTCTAAAAACACGTAGAAAACCTTCTTAATATTGGTAATACCGTAATTAAGCTGATAGAACTTTCACAACTATTAACCATTACTTGTAAATAGTTGCAAAATTTTGAGATAATTTGAAAGTTCGTTATTTGCTTTAGCCATTAATCATTAAGAATGTAATCATTATCGTAATTTGTATCATATTTAAATTTTAGTCCAGTTGACAGTATGGCTTATTTAAACGTCGTACATATCTTACTGTAATTTATTGCTTCCATTAAGACAGGTTCTTTCATTAAATTATAACCTAATATTAAAATAAGATGACTTAAACTACAATATATAAGTCATTAGAAACAGTAACAGAACTGTTATTACAAAACCAGGCTATTTAGAGTTTATTAAAATGCATTTCAATCCATTAACCGCGATCCTTTTTTTCAAATTTCTAATCAACCGAATTTGCGACTTATGCATATCCTATAAATTTTTAATAAATCCCTTTCATTATTTAATAATTTCGATAATTTTCTTCATATGGATTAAATTTTTATTGAAATTGGATTACCATTTTTTTATTTATGTAAAGAATCTTTTCATTTTATCTTCAGCTCACAAAATTTGTAAATTGCTATTCTACATATTTTGTATTTTGAAATTTGAATTGCCTTTTACACTTCATTTGATTTGTAAAATAATTAATCCGTGATTTACGCAATTTTCACTTTTGTCTTCCAATCTCATTGGAAGTCTTTTCACTTATCATTTGACCCTCCCTTTCTGTCCCTTAATACTAACCTTTTCCGGAATAAATACCCCTAATGAAATTCTTATATTCCAATATTTATACAATTACCATTTCTGTTTATTTCTAACACTAATGTTCACCAAATTATTGCAATTTTAGGTACCAAATTAAACAAATTTAATATTATTATTAACATCAAGTTCAATTTTGATAAGTTTTCAATGTTAATTGTTTAAAACCGTTTGGTAAAACCCTTTTAAAATTTTTCCCCTTTAAATTAATTTTTTTTTTTTAAGGCTTTGTTTTTTCCCAAATTTTGGAAAATTTTGAAAACTTTTCCCAAATTTTAAATTAACCCTTTAAAAAATTTAACCCTTTTAAAACCCGGGTTTAGAAAAAATTTCTTAAAAAAAGGGCATTTTTTGGTTTACAAAAGGGAAAAAAAATTTTTTAAAAAATTGAAATTTTCCCCTTCCCTTAACCAGGGAATTTTTCAAATCCGCGTCGTCAGCACAATGACTTTTTATGTCACATGCTGACTGACGCGCATCGGTGTCAGTGTATTGATTCGAATATAATAAGGTAAATTTTCAGCAATAAAAATAATAGAAACAATATTATTTATTGAAAAATAATATAAAAACACTCTTATTAATAAAAAATAAAAAACAAACAAAACATTAGGAACAAGTTAGACATAATATGCAAATAAAATAAATTATTAAATAATAATAAATTATTCTGAGTTATACAAAAATAAAATAAAAATAACATCAATGTGACATAAGGTCAGATTGGTTAACTGGGAGGTAAATTTACAACTATCTTCAAAAACATTGTAGAAATTGGAACTAATTTATTAATTTTGGTCAACTTGGGTGAACATACCCGATAAATAAATTTTTGTGCGTAAGATGGTTTAAGCAGGAATGTCTTTTAGTCAACATAAAAAGAGCATTCAATTGACGTAATTTTAGTGTCAGTGTCAATTTGCTTAACATGCGGTTCATTATTTACATTTTTTAAACAACGGTTGCCGCCAATTCATCATTTAAACGTTTCATATATGAAAATTCTGCAACGTACTTTAAGCGTTGTGCGATGTGTGTAAATAAGACGTAGCTTTTACGACTTCAAAATTACGTTTACGTGTCGACGTTGAGGAAGAATATCTGCTATATTTTTAAATAAACGGTTTTGTTTTGTAACTCATAGAAGGTGAATGTTAAATAACGGATGCTACCAATTCCTCATTTAAACGTTGTGTGTATAAAAATTCTTTTACGTTTTTTAAACGTTGTATGGTGTACGTAAATAAGACGTTGCGTTTACAATTGCGAAATCCATTTTGTCTATAGACATTATGGAAGTATATATACTATATATTCATATGAACGGTTTATTATGTAGCTCATAAAATATAAATGTTAAACAACGGATGCTACCAATTCATCATGTAGACTTTACAAGTATGAAATTTTTTTACGTATTTTGAGCGTTGGATGATGTATGTAAATAAGACGTTTCCTTTACCATTGCGAAATACATTTTGCGTATAGACGTTGTGGAAGTATATATACTATATTTTCAAATAAACGGTTTATTATGTAACTCATTAAACATAAGTTTTAAACAACGGATGCTGCCAATTTATCATTTAAACTTTATATGTATGAATTTTTTTACGCATTTTAAGCTTTGTACGATGTATGTAAATAAGACGTTTGCGTTACGATTGCAAAATATAGTTTGCGTATGGACGTTGTGGAAGTATATAATACTATATTTTCAAATAAACGGTTTATTATGCAACTCATTAGATACCTATAAATGTTAAACAATAACAATACATACTTGAAATTTTGCATTGTTTGTAGTTAAGATTTCAGCTCTTCTCCGACGCTTTAAGGCATTGATACAAATTATATGCCAAAGTATTTAATATTCTACCTTCAAATTTAATAAAATTTGTAGATGGTGAACCAATGTATAATATCATGATATATTTCCATTATAAACATGATTTTTAGAAAATGCGCCCTACGTGGTATTAAAATTTAAATGCGTCTTTAGCAAAATGACGCTCTTTCGACGTGAAGAAGCGGTTAAAAAATTCCATATGCAAATATACATCTACGAGTAGCTTGTTCGTAAAAAAGAAATTCCCCAGCTTTAAGTCTGTTTAATGACATGGACTTGACCATAACTGTTATCATTAGTCAAGGGTTGTGGGAAACTACCTGCTACTTGTTAGGAACAATGAAACGGGTATAGGTTTGTACATTTCGAACAGCAATCTTTAAAAATATTGTCTTCAGTTTTCCTACGAAGTACGAACTAATCAAAGGGGTCATTCAATAAGTGAAAGTGCATCTCATTTGAGCTTGCAATAAATCAGGTAAGTTTTTAATTGATAATACTATTTGTTAGCTTTTTCTGAAAGTAGCCTTTTGTTGTACTACAATAGATTTACCTGTTATCTGTGTGTATGTGTTACCACTTATCAAGTTTTTGGACCTAAATAGCCTTGTTGTTGGTAAATTAAGCATAATATCCTTGTTTATATACATAAACAAGGATAATATGCATACAATCTTTTTTCTGTGTGTGTTAATAATAAATTTTAATAGTCTGTACGCAAGCCACTTTGTGAAACATTGCTGAATTGATTATTTCCTAGACAATTTTGAACAAATTTTTCTTTCTTAAAATGATTCTAGTGTACAACAGGCAACAATTTACAGAAGCATTATTCCGGATTACGTAATAAAAAAGAAATTGAAAAATACGATAATCAACAATAAAGTCTGTTATTAAAACATGTGCATGTGGTTCTGTAGTTCCAGAGCAGAAATAGAAGTCCCTTATATGAGTACCTTCAGAACATTTTTTATGTCTTCATAATATTAGTAACATTATGTAGGATACATATATAATTAAATTACTATATTCAATGTTTCCAGGAGCACCAAAAACAAAGAAAATTGCAGCGGCTTACTGAAGCAGACTACAACGAATTGGAAAAAACGCTTACGACAGAAGTGGACGAAGAACTAGACCAATGAATAATAATAATTATGTCCATAATTAATAAATGAAATATTTTTACATTTTATTTATTCATAAAACAAACCTAATATAAGCGTTTCAAAATATCTACGAAATTGTGACTCTTAGAAATAGACATCGTTGTATCGGATGCGCGATTCATTTTCAAAGCTGACGTAACGATGTAAAAACCACGTACCGTTTACGAAGGTTTGCTAGACGACGATAATTGTTTGAAATTCTGAATTTTAGAAATAGTCATGTTTGAATCGGATAGGCGGCTGATTTTGAAAGCTGACATAACGATATAAAAACTACGTACCGGTTATGACGGTTTGCTAGACAACGTTATTTATTTGCAATTCTGAATTTAAGAAATAGTCATGGTTACATCAGATGAACGACTCATTTTCAACGCTGACATAATGACGTAAAAACGACGTACCGCTCACGACGGTTAGCTAGACAACGTTACTTGATTGAAATTCTGCATTTTTGGAATAGTCATTATTGAATCGGATGTGCGACTCGTTTTAAAATCGGACATAACTATATAAAAACTACGTAACGGTTACGATGGTTTGCTAGACAACATTAATTGTTTGAAATTTTGCATTTTTGGAATAGTCATTATTGCATCGGATGTGCGACTCGTTTTAAAATCTGTCATAACGATATAAAAAGTACGTACTAGTTACGACGGTTTGCTAAACAACGCTAATTATTTGAAATTCTGAATTTAATAAATAGTCATGGTTACATCAGATGAACGACTCATTTTCAAAGCTGACATAACGATGTAGAAAGTACGTACCGCTCACGACGGTTTGCAAGACAACGTTAATTATGACCGTTTCAAATAGTTATTATTACATCTTTACGCTTTAGTACAAAATACGTCGATTAATGTTGGTCATAGTAACGTTTCAAAGATATTACCTAACGACGTATTTCAAAGGGACTTATATGTCTATCTGCCGATCATCGTATGTTAGTAGTAAGCCGGCACCTTGGCCGCCATCTTGGATTTTGACGTCACAAGCCCGCCCACGTGGGGGACCGGATTTTCCACCCTTATTTTTACACGCTTACGTGTGAGACCGGATTTTCCACCCTTATTTTTGCACGCTCACGTGTGAGACCGGATTTTCAACCCTTATTTTTACTCGCTTACGTGTAGGACGTATTTTTTCACCCCTATTTTTACACATACCCTCGTGTAGGACGCATTTTTTCACCCCTATTTTTACACATCCACGTGTGAGACCGGATTTTCCACCTTATTTTCACATCCACGGTGAGACCGGATTTTCCACCCTATTATTTTTATATACGTAGGACCATTTTCATCCCTAATTTATTTTTACTGGGTACATCCTAGCGTTTAGACCGTTTTCGGACTTTTTAACAAGTCCGCTGGTGACACGTGTTTCAACCCTAATTATGCTTGTGTGACTCGCTTGACGTATAGGACATGTATTACCCTAATTTTTATTATTTCTTTTGGGGTTAAACCTTATGGCTGTATTAAGGACCTTTTTGACGGATAGGACTTTTGTTAACGTGAGGAACTGGTCCTGGTCTTGGTGGTGGAGCTAGGGATAAGTCTTAGAGTTTGGCCTTGGTGGTGGAGCTAGGGTTGGAGTCAGGTCTTGGTGGTGGAGCTAGGGTTTAGAACTGTATTTAGGGTTGGGGCTGTAGCTAGGTCTTAGGGTTATTTCTGATGGTATTAAGGCCCTTCTGGTTGTAACCCCTGGAGGCCAGGCAATTGTACGTGTTCTGACTGAAAAAAGATTTTTATTTAGTCTATTTAAACGAAACTGCTGATGGAGTATCTGTTAGTATCGTTTAGCGGTTCAAGATGGAAGGTCAGTTTAACCACCCCTTTTCGGCGATAGTTGCAGGTCCGTCGGGGTGTGGGAAATCGTATTTTATCGTTGATTTTCTAAAAATATCGAAACAGCTTGCGATACAGGTTTTGAAAAAATTATCTGGTTTTACAGTGAGTGGCAGCCTTTATTCAAAGATCTCTCTGCGGAGTTTCAAAAGGGTTTACCTGATATGGATCAGTTTGACGGGGAAAAACCTGTCTTAATAATAATTGACGATCTAATGCGGGAAACTAACGGCTCTGTGGTTGATATTTTTACAAAGGGCTGTCATCATCGAAATTTAAGTGTGTTTTTCTTAACGCAGAACATATTTCACCAAGGACGAGGACAGCGAGATATTTCTCTCAACGCACATTACATAATTTTGTTTAAGAACCCACGTGACAGAGCACAGATACAGCATTTAGCAAGACAGATTTCGCCGGACAATCCAAAATTTTTAGAAGCCGCGTACCAAGATGCTACTTCAAGCCCACACGGGTATTTATTGTTCGATTTAAAACAGAATACACCGGATGTGCTACGTTATAGAACAAACATATTCGGGCCTCAGGGTATCTGTCAGGTATATATAGCGAAAAAAGGATTTAAGTCTCACAGTCATAAAGATTACATCATATACGATGGCTGACGTTTTAATCGAAAACACTGATATCCTACATGCATTAGCCCGATTAAGTAAAAGTCAACGTGACGCTTTATTGAAGTGTTTGGATAGTAAACAGGTAGAGTGTATTTGTGAGTGTGCACATAACATTTTAAAAGGTCGTGTACCTCTGTCAGCTGATCAGAAGCAGCGACTCTCTCAACATAAGCACACTTTAAGACGCCTGGCACAGAGAGGCGAATCTATAAAAAAGAAGAAACAGTTTCTTGTACAGAAAGGTGGGGCATTTCTACCACTCCTGTTAGGACCATTACTTGGTGGAATTCTGGGTAATCTGTTTCAATGACCATGGACCACATTGTGAAGAAGATGATTATTCTACCGTTGGATTTTATACAGCGCTTACAGGCACCAGATGTTACACAAAACAACATTTTAACGCAGTTGGGTAACGATATGGATAAAGTTTTAAAAACTAAAATGACCGATCATGACAAATGGCAGCAGTACAACCAAGTTCTTCAAAGGTATCTACACTTTTCCAACCAGTTACGTCAGCCCACCAGTATAACAATTAGCGGTGACGCTGCTGCTGATGATATTAGAGATTTACCGCAACGCAAAGGTCTGACAGACGACGAGATAGTATCAACGCTTCCGCCTTCATATAAGAGAAAAGGCGCGAATTTGTTACATATACTGAATACGAACAGCGATGTTTTTTGGGATAAAAGGGGTACTGTCACAATAAAAGGCGAGATCATACCACATTCCAACAATATCGATCTGGTTCACGAGACGTTAAGAAAACGAAAACCACAAACCCGCGCGGTTGGCGTCAGTTTGCGACGTACATTAAAGAGATAAATATACCTCGAGCGTTCATCGGAGATACGCAAAGGTATGATGTTTCTGCATCACCCAGTGCTGAACGGACCCTCACAACTATAGGTGAGAATTACGATGCTGATAGTGAAACGCGAGAAACACCAAGAAGAATCTCTCAAAGAAGAAGAGGACTTTCGCTAGATTGGGATTCGTGGCGGCCATAACATGGATTCTGTATACTATGACCCCTCTCACCCAGCAGGGTTCGCTGGTATAACACCTTTAACTAATGCTGTAAAGGGTAGATATGGTGAAGTAAAAAACTGGCTGCAGGCACAGGAAGCTTATACGGTACATAAACCGGTTAGAAAAAGGTTTCCACGAAACAAATATATAGTGAGTAACCTCTACGAATTGTGGCAAGCGGATCTTTGTGATATGCGGACTTTAAGTAAACACAATAGCGGATACAACTACATACTAACGGTAATTGATGTATTTAGCAAGAGGGCATGGGCGCGAGCACTTAAAACGAAGACAGCCTCATCTGTAATTGAAGCATTCGCGGATATTCTTAAGGATTGCGACAATACTCCGGCAAATCTACAGACGGATAAAGGCAAAGAGTTTGTGGCGAGCAGTGTACAAAACTTTTCAAGAAACAAAATATCAATTTCTATGTAACAAATAACCCTGATGTAAAAGCATCTGTAGTTGAAAGATTTAATAAAACATTGAAAACAAGGATGTGGCGTTATTTCACTTACAAAAATTCCTACAGATATATTGATGTACTCGAAAGACTTGTGACTGCCTGCAACAATAGTCCTCATTCAAGTATAAAGATGGCCCCCGGCAGTAAACGATAAAAACATTTTGGAAGTGTGGAATAACCTGTACGCGAGAGGCTTAGGTCCAGTACGCCATCCTAAATATAAAGTCGGTGAGCATGTCAGAATCGCCAGAACTAAGTACACCTTTGAGAAGGGATATGAAACGAATTGGAGCGAGGAAGTTTTCACAATTAGTGCCGTGATAAAAAGAAGACCACCAGTTTATAGAATAATCGATCTTAATAACGATCCTGTTGAAGGCACCTTTTACGAAGAAGAATTGCAAGTTGTTACGGTTGATAAAGATACTCTATTCAAAGTCGATAAGATTCTAGCGGAGAAGGGCCGTGGGCGAAATAAACAATACCTGGTCAAGTGGCGCGGATACAGTGACAAATTTAATAACTGGGTGTTAGCTTCGCAGCTGAGAGATATATAAAAATGGAGTTTTATCTTACCTTATTGAGTAATAGCTCTATGACGTATTTTCCAGGTAATATGACGTCAAGTTTTATTACGCAACTGCCAAAACGAATAAGGTTAACGGGCTCGTGGGTTGTAGGTATATCGGAAATTCAGTACCCATGTTCTTTTGCCGCTGTAAGTGCAACAGATAATTTAATTTATTATAGAACAGAGCCACCTGACGACGAGAACATGTTAGAAACGATATTAAAAAAGGCCTCAGAATATTTTCAACTCGACAACGAGAAGATCATTCATATTGAAGATGGGTGGTACGTGATACGATTCGCTTCGGGAAATTAAGCCAGCATAGAAGAAGTTATCAGCGAGCTAAATGACCATGTACTAATAAGTAAATTGCTAACAATCGAGTATCATAATCTAACTAAACGCGTCACTACGAAATTAAAAACTCGGCTCTCGCTATTCGGATTCTCACAACGTCTAGCGTTACAATTGGGTTATCGACCGTATCAGAACATAGCTATGGAGGCGATACCCCCTCACCCCGCTAGCATATGGATAGGCTTACCAACTCAGATGTTTGTTTATTGCGATATCGTTGAACCGCAAATTGTGGGTGATGTTTTATCTCCGCTTATGCGTATAATAAATATTACTTCAGAAAACTATGCTTATGGGGGACATAAAGATGTGGTTTCTCGCCTGCACACTACATACCGGTAATGACGCGGGAATTTGAAAACATCGAGATTAATATAAAAACAGATACGGGTGCAGCAATGCCATTTGAGTTTGGAACGTCGTGCCTGAAGCTACACTTTAAGAAAGTACAATAATGGTTTGCCCTTACCAGCAATATTACATGAATCAGGCCGGTAACGGTATCGGCTCTATTTACAGAGGTGTGCCCTATCAACGCGGTCATGGAATAGGGAGCTGGTTAGGCGGTATATTTAGAAGTATAATACCGTTATTTAAGTCTGGCGCAAAGGCTATTGGTAAAGAAGCTCTTAGGACAGGTGCTAATATTCTTGGTGACGTCATAGAGGATCGACCTATTAAGGATTCGTTTCAAGAAAGATTTCACGAGGCAGGTAGAAACCTTAAGCGTAAAACCGACGAGAAAATCGATAAAATGATGGAGGGTTCGGGTTATAAAAGAGTACGTCTGGCTGATAATAATCAGTCTCAACTGAGAGTTGTTGCTAAGAAGAAGCCTGCTTACGACGATATATTTTCAAGATAATGGCTTTTCTACATGCTCAATCGTGTGAATGCGTCAAGTCCGAATTGGATTTGTTCGCTTTACCAGCGACGCAGACAAGTATCGAGAGTGGTGAATGGGTATTTTACAAGCCCTTATCAGCTCTGAGTGATGACGCCCCAATAGAATTTGTAGTCCCCGGAAATGGAAACGATTATATAGATTTAAGCCAGACTATGCTATACATTACAGCTAAAGTTCTAAAACATGATGATACAGCTCTTACAGACGCTGATGTTGTAGCACCGGTAAACAATTGGATGCATTCGCTTTTCTCGCAGGTGGAGGTTTACTTAAATCAGAAGATGGTGTCACAACCAAACAACACCTACGCCTACCGTTCATATATCGAAACGCTGCTAAATTATGGAAAGGAGGCCAAGAGTTCACATCTAGGATGTACCTTATGGCATAATGATACAGCCGGACAGATGAATGCTCTGGGAAACGCTAATAACGGTTTCGCGAAACGTCAAGCACTTGCGGCTACCGGGAAACAGATAGAGATGATTGGTCACGTACACTCGGATTTGTTTAATCAAGAAAAGTTTCTCATAAGCGGTGTTGAGTTAAAGACTAAATTTGTACGATCAAGAGATACCTTTAGTCTAATGGCGGCACACGCTTCAAATTACAAGACACGAATTATAGACGCTAGTTTACTGGTAAGACGTATGCGGATCAATCCAACTGTTCTAATCGCGCACGCTAAAGCTTTAGAAACAACAGCTGCAAAATATCCTGTTACAAGGACCGACGTAAAAGTGTTAACTATACCTGCAGGCATACAGCGAAAATCATTGGATAATGTTTTCCTAGGTCAGCTACCTAAACGATGCATCGTAGGCTTTGTAGCAAATAAAGCCTTCAACGGTGACTACCCCCTCAAATCCGTTCAATTTTCATCACTGCAATATTAACTACATGTCATTATATATTGACGGACAGCAAATTCCTTCGAAGGCCTTACAACCGGACTTTACAGCTAATGGTTTATACGTAAGAGCGTACCACACCTTATTCTCTGGTACGGGTATTCATTTTTTGAATGAAGGTAACGATATATCGAGAGGTGATTACCCCCCGCGGCTACTGTTTAATGGCCTTTGACCTAACACCTGACCTGTCTGCAAACGCTAGCACGCACTGGAATTTAGTTAGAAACGGCTCCCTTCGGCTGGAAGTCGGGTTTGAAGAAGCGCTCACCGTAACCGTTAACTGTTTGGTGTATGCAGAATTCGATAATGTGATCGAGATCGATAAACATCGGAATGTCGTTGTGGATTTTAGCTGTTAAAAGTGGTAGCTCTAACCTGCAGGCTTCAGTGTACAGCAGCAGCCGATAGAAGATGGACACATATTTGGACATGCAAGGGTTTAGTGGAGTTAACAACGAATTCATACCGAAAGAAATTGCCGTGGTTACAGATCAGGGTCGTTTATCGTTGATGCTAATAAAACCACCACGAGGCTACTTTATATCAGGATCCATGTCACGACAGATAAAATTTATGGAAGATAATTATCATGGCTTGAAATGGTGGTGGGGTCATGTACATTACAACAATTTTCGTGAGGAGTTGATGAGAGTGCTGCGGCCATTTAACAAAATTCACGTTAAGGGCAGTGAAAAACAGCAGTTTTTAAGGTTTCTTAACAAACCTATAGTAAACCTGGAGGAGACTGGTTGCCCGTCGATTAAACAGTTGAAAAAGGAAGCAAAAGCATATAGCTGTTTAAGCCATAACATCACCGAGCCTATGTGTGCACTGGAAAACGCATTACTATTGCAAGACTGGACACATTCCAATTCTAAGGATGTATGCGGTACAAGTGTTGAGATGCTTGAAATCGATCCCCAGCCACAAGAAGAATGTATTTCGGCTTGTATGTGCTTCTAATCAACTACCGAGACACGCACCTCGACCGTGTGCAATTATCGTAAACACGGATCCTGCAAACAAGCCCGGTCAGCATTGGACCGCTATCTACATTGACGAGAATGGTAACGGGGAGTATTTTGATTCCTTTGGACGAGCACCGTAAGGATATCATTTACGCTTCCTAGAGAAGAATTCCCGATGTTTCGTATACAATAAAATAATACTACAGGACTATCATTCGGATGTGTGTGGATTTTATGTCTTAGTGTTTCTATATTTTAGATTACATAGTTTATCAATGATTGATTTTGTAAATAAGTTTTTCACTACATGTTTAATTGTAAATTAAAATATTGTTTAACGACTGTTATCCAACGATTCTATTCTGATAAATAAAGATATTTTTTAGTACCTTACTTTTTTTTAATTAAGAATTGCGTAATACATACTGTTTTTTTTCTTTTAATTCGGCATGTGTGTTTTTTTAAATCGTGTTATAAAATTTATTATTTAGTGTTTTTTAAAAGAAATTATTTATATTATATTGGTTTTTTAGACTATTAAATTTAACAAAGTTATATAATTACACGGTAATTAGTAAACGTGAGCAGTAATTTCTTACTACAAAATGTTATGGAATTTTAAACATTCCAAACACTTAATATGGTTTTTATAAAAAACACTTTGTGTGTCCGTATACGAATATTTTTTCAAACCGATTTATTTTAAGAGAAAGGTAAATGTATGTTGCTGCAAGTGCAATAAAGACAATGAGATTGTATATTTTACATTCTAATGATGGAAAATCAATAGCTAGTTTTTACACAACTAGAAAGTTTAGTTGACAAATAACACAAAAGCAGTGACCATCACTCAGTGCCTTAAAACGTTACAGATCTGGTATGTGTTGTGTTAATCCTTTTATTTATTTACAGATTTTTAATTACAGTTATAAAACACAAGCATTAAGTTTCTTTAAAATATTAAGGCGTACAACATTTTTTTAACGGACGTATGGATATTATTTTCAATGCAGGTAAAACTATGTTTTTTAATAATCGTTTAAGAAAAGACAAACTGTTATGTAATTAACTTAATAAAAATGTTTTTTTGTTTCATTAGGAATGGCAGTAATTTTTTATAGTTCACTGAGGATTTTTTAATTACGATAATAAAAATAAGTGTTCTATAATTAAATTTTACTGTCATTCAAATTTCCCCACGTATGGTTAATCCTATCTGCTTATCTCACCTCCTTATTAGAAACGTTTCTCGTATAGGTCATCCAATAACATATGACCATTTTTTAAAATAATAGGAGCGATAATAATATCTTATTAATTATGCAATTATTGTATGCGTGTGCAGCCTCCAGGGGTTACAACCAAAAGGACCTTAATTAAGGTTGAAGATAATTACTAGAAATAACTCTAAGACCAAGTCCAAGTCCTGCCCCAGGTCCAACCCTAAATACAGTTCTAAACCCTAGCTCCACCACCAAGACCTGACTCCAACCCTAGCTCCACCACCAAGGCCAAACTCTAAGACTTATCCCTAGCTCCAGCACCAAGACCAGGACCAGTTCCTCACGTTAACAAAAGTCCTATCCGTCAAAAAGGTCCTTAATACAGCCATAAGGTTTAACCCCAAAAGAAATAATAAAAATTAGGGTAATACATGTCCTATACGTAAGCGAGTAAAAATAATTAGGGTTGAAAACACGGTGTCACGCGTGGATGTGTAAAAATAGGGGTGAAAATCCGGTCTCACACGTGGATGTGTAAAAATAATTAGGGATGAAAATATGGTCTCACACGGGGTATATAAAAAATAAGGGTGGAAAATCCGGTCTCACACGTGGATGTGCGAAAATAAGGGTGGAAAATCCGGTCTCACACGTAGATGTGTAAAAATAGGGGTGAAAAAATGCGTCCTACACGAGGGTATGTGCAAAAATAGGGGTGGAAAAATACGTCCTACACGTAAGCGAGTAAAAATAAGGGTTGAAAATCCGGTCTCACACGTGAGCGTGCAAAAATAAGGGTGGAAAATCCGGTCTCACACGTAAGCGTGTAAAAATAAGGGTGGAAAATCCGGTCCCCCACGTGGGCGGGCTTGTGACGTCAAAATCCAAGATGGCGGCCAAGGTGCCGGCTTACTACTTATGTTCATCGTAAAATTTGAAAAAAGATGTAATACCTACGTTGTTATGACCAAATTTATGGAAAATTATTTACCGGGTAGGGCAACATATATATCTTAGTGACCACCTCTGCAAAGCAGAGGCTTATTGCTAATTCTTTTTCAAAATGGCGGTGTTTTTTATTTTTGCTAATCGTTGCGCCCAGATACCCCAAAAAAAGGGGCAATGGAATGTACTGGGGTATTTCATAGGGAATTTGCATAGTAAAATATGTAGGGTAACAGGAAGGTGTTATAGTAAGTAATAAATAATCAAGGTGTTACTTAAATAACAAAACATAAATATACTCTCGCGTTTAAGAACTGTCCTGTATCGAATTTACTTACTAAGTAAGTATCTTAAATAGATAGTTGCCCCTTTTCACTATCGGTTTCGGCAGTTTTTGTAAAATCCGAAGTCGTGGAACTATTGCGGTGTCGATTACATTAGGGAAAACATAACACTTATTTTTTTGTCTCATACATGACACCTCATAGTCGTTTTGCAATACCTTAGTAATTTGAGAGACAAACGTTTTTCTGGTTTCCTTTTTGGTACCTTCATTATAAATGAAACAACACTCAACAAAATCTTGTTCTTGTAATTGATCACTTGACTCCTCTGTGTCTTTATTTGTGTCCTTAACCTCTTGGTAGCAATCATCTGGCTTGTAATTACAGTTAATGTTAATATCATCTAGGTCATGTATGCTCTCATCTATTAAATCGTTCTCTTTGTCGATGTAGTTTTTTTCAATTTCTTTTTCTAAAGACGAGCCACTATCTTCTGAGGGATCTGACAAATTCCTTTTTCTAACATCTGTATTTGGCGTTTTCCTTGCCAGTTTAAACTTGTCCATATATCTTTTCGAAGCTTGTTGTTTAATTTTCTTATTTGTTTCTGATGCTTTCCTGTCTTCATCTTCTTGCTTCTTTTTAAAATATTCGACAGAAGTTATAATTTCTGCACCTAGGCAAACTCTTTTTCTTTTTGGTTGAGTGTCACGTTTTGTATTATTTCCTGATAATAGTATTTGGGTCAGAATATTCTCAAATGATATATTTTGGTCATTAGCTTGTGAAGAAGTTTTTTCTTTATCAGAAATTTCGGAGTCTTGACATAAGGGTTCCACAGTTAACGTTTGCGATTCATTGGATGGACCAGGGATAGGTTCAAGAGTTGACGTAGAGGATGCTTCAAATGGACCAGCGATAGGATCAGCAGTAGGCTCGTCTTGTGCCTCGTTGTCTGTGGTAGTAGGAATTTCTACAGAATTGTTCTTTTGATTCCTATGCTTGTTAAGGTCAGACTCCAAAAAAATATTTATCGGTAGTTGATTGCGATCAGGGCCACCAGTTTCAGCGTCGTAGATTCCGGTAGCTCGAAAAGCGTTGATTATATTACTATTTGGCATGTTTTTATATTCTTTGTTAAGAATCTGAACAAACTCACTCTTCGAAATTCTCCATCTGGGATTCATCCTCTGCCATTTACAGAGCGCTTTGTCCCAACTGTTTTTCATTACTTTAAATATCCCTACATCTAGCGGTTGAAGTATATGTGTTGAGTGCGGTGGTAATTTCAAAATTGTAATATTGTTATCCATTGCGTCTTTGATGACATCACAAGTGATATGGGAAACGTGACCGTCGACAATAAGGAGCACGGGGCGCTCAGAAGGAATGGTAGGAATAAAACATTTATTAAACCATTTTGCAAAAATGGCTGCAGTAATCCAGCCTCTATCTGATGCTGCAAAAGCAGTTTTATCTAAGGGATCGGATTTCTCAGGCATCATTGACTCTATGACATTCTTTCCTTTAAATATTGAAAGTAAAGGCAGTTTTGCCCTGAAGCCGAACAACAAACTAAAACAGTTGTGTTTTCCGACCACAAGACGAAATAGTTCTGGAACACTTAGAACCTATACTACCCAAAATTTTGTCTTTGACGGGTCATTGCAAAAGAAGTTTCGTCGCAATTATATATTAGGTGGGGTTTGCCCTTAAATTTAAGTTCTCTACTGTTTTTCGACTAAATCTATGAACCCGTATATTGTCCAGGGTTTTCTTGTTTTTCTAGCCGCCTCAACTCCTTGCGGTTTTTTCAAAGATAATTTATTCCTGGTACAAAATTCAAAACCATTGCTCACCTGGTCACCATCCTTAAACTTTGTGTTTAATTTATTCCTTTTAACGTAAATTTCCACAATATCTAATACTTCTTCTCGAGATAGTCCGTATCCCCAGTTCTGCATTTGATTCAGGGTCCTCGCAGGTTCAGTTTCAATTTCAGAACTCATGCAGAATACTCCTCCGCCACCTTTTCCTTCTTAGCTACAACACAATTTGCTCCCCTTCTTCCTTTTACATGACGAATTGTTGATTCTGGAACAGCATATCTTCGTGCAGCTGCGTAAATTGTTAGGTTGCTATTTTAACATCAACTACAGCTTGATGTAGTGCATCTTTGTATAAACCTCCATCTGCACCCTTTGTTGTCTTTCTTTGGTAGTTTCTTACCAGACTGGATTGCTAAAATACAAAATGGATGTCAAACAAATATAGGGTAACTGGGGTTAACTTCCAGTTGCCCATGCATATTACGCCCAGTTACCCCTGGGAGCAATTTATTAGAGGCAACTGGAAGGTACACTTTGGTGACACTGTTTATATTCCAACACTTAAAATAACACAGACATTATGTTGAATAATCTTCAAATACAGCACATATTCATTTAAATTCAAAAATTTTCAAATGTAATACTTACCAAGAGTAAAATACTTAGCGTGTGTAATATGTTGTACTACGACCATCTGAAGAACTTTCATAAAATAATATTTTCTGCGATAACAACAGACACGTGCTACTCGACACCGTTTGGATTTTGTACTACTAGGTGAGGGCAACTGACAATTAAATGGCGGGAGATTCAACTTTATAAATGCAATGGAAATAAACATACATCCCAGTTACCCCATACGCCCACTTACCCAACTAGACCTTAAACCAACAAACTAGACTATTCATTTTCTATGCCAAGTAGAAAAACATGTGCCTACACATAGACCAGGTTTATCAGGACAGAGAAGACACTCGTATATTGTATCTTTTCGTATACGATTTATTGTACAAACTTTACACCTTTTACGTTTTGTTTCTCCTTTGGCATCTTTTTGTGCTATTTTGCTCAAAATATGCGGTTGATGCCTTTGAAGTAATGGCCTAGAAACATTTAGAGGAGAATGTAGTAACTGTTTTATAACTTGAAGAAGGAAATCGTAAAGAGGTAGCGTTGTACCAGAATATTTGTTAAATAAAAAATAAGAATTTAGTAGCAGGACTAATATATGTATGCCCAATTTTTTGTACCACCTTAGGACCTTGCGTTCGCAAGGATAGTATGACAACATTTGATCCTTGCAATCCACGCCACTCATATATTTGTTGTATTCAGCAACTGAACGAGGTTTTGTTTTTATTTGTTTTCTTTTGTTCTCTCAGTCTACCATATCATTGGGGAACTCTGTGGACATATGAAGAACGTCACGCTTATCTCTCCATTTTCCTATTACAATACCATCCCTATATCTTGTGAAAGACTCTCCTTTTTTTACTTTTGCTCTTGTAACTTACTGGCTTTCTTTCTATTTTCAGAAGAGTTTGTACATAAGCGTTTCCGCAAGGTCAACACTCATGTCAAAATTATCCATAAATAGTGAGTGTCCAGTATTTAGATGCGATTGCATCAGTTCCATGACAACCTTTTTTGAATGGTTTGTTCCCGCGGTAGTATCTAATTTTCCGGCGTAAATTTTCATTTTTTGAACTAACCCATTGGGCTCTGTGAGTATATAAACTTTATTATAAAATTTATGGCGTTTATTTTTTATGTATGTTCTAAAACCGAGACGACCACGCCACAAAACTACAGATTCATCCAAGGAGAAATTCTTGCCCGGTTGATACAAGTTATTCATCTTTTCGTTAAAATAATTTATTAATGGTCTAATTTTGTATAGTTTATCTGTAAATTTCTCCTGCGTCGACATTTTGCAAAATGTAGACAGCGAAGAATTAATAAAAACCTGTCTCTACCCATGTTTTCAGGAAAACATCTTAAATTAAACTGGTCATCAGTTTTCCAATAGTCTACCGTTCTGTTGGTTTTCCATGTTCCCATGTGTAAAAGCAGTCCAGAAAATTTACGCAATTCTTCATTAGTAAGTGGTTTCCAATTTGTTACTCTAGATTTTACTCCAACACCAGAGAGAAACAACTGTTCAGCATACAGATTTGTTTGGTCCACTATCAGGTTAAAAAAATTTTCGTCCGCAAGTAATTGAAAATAATCAAACGGTGTCTTACTTTCTGGAGGCTCAACTTACAACTGACAACATCTAGTAAACTGAAGTTCTTTCATTCCTTCATTAGAATTTTTCCATTCAATTGTGCACCTGCATTAGGATTTAAATTTTCATTATTTGTTTCCTCGTCATTTTCACCTATAAATTAAAAACATTAATAAATAACACCGATCCATCTTCAAACTTACCCTCCACATCGTCATCATCGATTTAAAGTTTCATTAATATTCTCATTTGGCACGTCTTGTATCATATCAAAAATCGCCGTCGTCTGTAAAATTTAAGACAAATTTAATGACACTTTATAGCATTTCAATCCCTTACCTAACTCATTCTCATCATCTGTTCCTAAAATATAATCTTCATCCGATGAAATATTTGCATCTTCGCTATCTGAATTTAATAATAGATTTTCAAGTTCGTCATCTGTTGATTCTTTAAAAACTTTTCTTCGTTTTGACGATTGCGAACAATCTGCCTGCATCGAGTCCATTGTGCAACTGATCAAACACGTGCTACAATAAAGGGATGTGACAAAACTTGAAACTGTGACGTTACTGTGGATCACTGATGTTCTTACTACATGCTGACGCAGAAAACACTAACTGAATTGCCATGCTGATAAAATAACTACATCTAAAAGGGAAACTGTACGTAAACACGGATCCGCGTCGTCAGTACTGAGGAAGAAATTGCAAACGACGCGGATCCGCGTCATCCGCAATGAACCTGTTAAGCGGGATTTACACACGCAGGTTGGCGCGAAGGCGGAACTGAACGTGCAAAGACACGAAGGTAAGTATGTGCGTCTAAAGGGCAAACTGACGGCGCGTTCAGGTCGTAAACGGGGCGCGTTCAGGTCTCAGGCGCGACATGAAATTTCTAAATCGTCTTGATTTTTCGCGCCAACTCGAAGGCAAGTACCTGCGTGTAAATAACTGGTTTATGCTGAGTCTCAGTTTTCGCCTGCCTGTCATTCGTGAATGTGTTGTTGGCAAACGCACCCACTTATTTCGAAAACCAAAAAGCCTAACAAGATAAAAGAACAACGTATTCTGAGTGAATTTATTGATATATACAGAAACCACCCATGCCTGTGGAAAATAAAATCGAAAGAATACTGTGACAAGCTGAAAAAAAATTCAGCTTATTGAAAAATCAAGAGAAATAAATGAAACTGCTGACAAAGACGATGTAGTCAAAAAGATTAATTCGCTACGAAGTTGCTTTCGAAAGGAGTTTAAAAAAGTGATTGCTTCTCGCCGATCGGGTACTAGCACTGAAAATGTGTACACTCCTAGTCTATGGTACTTTGACACACTGCTGTTTTTAAAAGACCAAGAAATACCACGAACGTTGGAAGGTAATGATGACATCAACTTAACCGATTTGTTAAGTCAGGTAAGAAAGTAAGTACATTGATGTAGACACTTGAAGAATATTTAATAATAATTTTAGAACAGTACAGAAGGAAACGATAATGACCTAGAGTCCACAATATCTTCAATACCAGAAAATGTTTTGTTCCCACCCACGCATTCGGCTTCTATAAGTACCACGTCTTCCTCTGCTTCAAAAAGAACGCACGCAGATGAAGTGTGAGGACTTATTAGTGCAAAATTACAACAGGACCAAAAGGAAGAAGACGAGTATGATATTATCGCCAAAAATATATCAGCAAAGTTAAGGAAATTGAGTCCGGAAATGACCATCTATTGTGAGAAGGTAATTAACGAAGCCTTGTTCGAGGCTCAATTAGGGAATCTGACCAGATTTTCACATGTTGAAACGCCACGTAAGTTTACAGATCTGTCTCACGTATCACCAATTCAGGTAAAAATAATATTCCTAATATATTTATACTTTTTGGTGTATAAACGTTGATTTTGCAGAACTCTACTTATACCAATAGCACTAATAGTACCTATCCTGTCAGTCAGTACAATCGTCCGGATGAAGTTGCCCAGTCGGTACGAACGTTATACGAAGAAATCACTACCCAATAAGGTGTATACAGAATTACAGAATGATTTATTGGTACGTATTTCTTCAATATATCGTTTGATCAATGAAGCACCTGAAAAATTCTTATGATTTTTCAGATATCTCATTGACCTTGCGAGATATCGAAGAAATACGTGCCAACAATAAGCACCCTGCATTTATCGCCGTAGCCTGATTTTGTTTATATTCTACTATTATTTAAAATAATGATTAGTTGGTTTCATTTAGAACAATGTATTTATTTTTTCTTAGGGATACAAAGAGTGACCATCTAATTTAGGTTGTTACATTTTTTATATTCACCAGTGTATATGTAATAATAAAGAACATCTTAAGTTGTTATGCGTTCATGTTGCCAAACCAATTGTCCTTCTTCATTAAAATACTTTAAGAAAAGATCCCGAACTTCTTTTGCATATTCACCTGGACGTCGATTATGACCTCGCTGTAAATTCCCAAACACATCGGTTTCCTTGCAAATGCTGTCACTAAGAGGTATGTCCAGCCCATCTTTCTTGTTTTGTTGTCGTAGAAAATTGTGTAATATTCAGCATGTTAGCACAACTCTATCAATGGTGCTAAGTTTCAAATTTATTTCAGTATGAATAATACGAAATTTTGATGCCAACATACCAAAACAATTTTCCACAACATTTCTTGCTCTAGAAAGCCTATAATTAAACATTTTCTTCTCGTACGTCAGTTCCTTTATATTGTACGGTTTCAGAAAATCCGGACGCAAGGAAAACGCTTCGTCTCCAACAAATACAAAAGGTAACGTTTGTCCATTTTGAGAAACAGCACATGGTGGAGGTAAACTTAACTGGCTGTTTACAAGTTTTTCATAACATTTTGTGTTTTCAATAACTCCTCCATCTGATACTTTTCCATTAGTTCCCACATTTGCCAATATAAAATTATAATCGCTGTCCACAGTAGCCATCAATACTACACTAAAAAAACCCTAAATAGTTGTAGTAGTATGATCCGCCCTTTTGGTGGACAAGTTTTTCGAATGTGTTTGCCTTCTACAGCTCCCAAGCAATGGGGGAAATTCCACTTTTGTAAAAAAACCTTTGGCAACATTTTCCCATTCCTCTTTAGTGGTGGGAAACTAGAAGTTGTGGGTTAAAAAGTAGCTACTATAAGTTAATATTTATTTATTTATTTATATTACCTTCATGTATTCATTCATTAACACCCTGCAAATTGCTGTACATACTTCAGGAATAAAAAGAGAAATGGATGCTTCAGAGAGATTAGCGGAGTATTTCATATCTGCGATGCTTCTTCCAGTTGAGAGATATTGTAACGTGCAAGAAAGTTTTTCGTGGGGACCTATAGCTTTGCTCATTACGGTGTAACTATCCTCAAGGTCATGCGCAAATAATTGCGATAATCGTCAGGTTCCAAACGTAATTCATTTATTAAATGAAGATGTGAGTACTTGCGATTGGATAACTATGATTTCATCCATACTCTTCTGCGTTTTCTTCTCTTTTCCTGTGTTATAATGCAAGCAACGGCAGCGCCAATAATACACCAATCCATTGTGTCACTACTCATGGTGTGCTACTTGCAAACTGAAGCTTTTACCAAAAGTCGACTGAACTTCTCACACGCAGGTTGGGGCGAAGGCGAAACTGCAGTATGTCGCAGGTAAGTACGATTCACGTTTTCGAATCGTACTTACCTGCAGATCTCTGCTTCGCCCAACCTCGTGTACCTCTTTACAATAAAGACGGTTCAGGTAAACGGCAAATAAAAGACCACCCTTTCAAATTGGACTTAAGTTTGATCAGACAACTCAGACGTGCGGTTGCGATTTCAGTGCATTAAAAATTGTAGATTAATTATCAAACAATTAAAAGGCGTGGAAGTATTAAACATTTATTTGAAATGTGGCTATTTCAAAATGCTGATGGTTTGATTAATATGAAATAATTATAAATGTAAATAATAATAATTCTTAATTTTATTAAATACACTGGACGGAAATGTTTAACTAGTCAAATGTAGTAATTGATTAAAATTTCATTTAAAATAATCCAGTAGCCATGGAAAATTTGACGTTTTACTTGTTGTAACAATCGAAATTATAGGGTGTACTTCTTGAGAGATTAAGTCGATTTCGGTATTGTTTTTGGTTGCGATTCATTTGCTTTTGTGTTCTTCTTTGCATTTTGAGGTCTAGATTGCGGCAAGGTAATAATTATCGACAACAGAGTGAATTCGACCGAGGTTGGATTATTGGCTTACGTGAAGGTGGTTTTTCATTCGGAGAAATTGCTAATCGTTCTAACCGTAATCAATCCTCTGTAGTACGGTGTTATTAATCCTGTAGCCCAGAGCACTTCTGTGTGCGAGTATATGTACAGAGAATTTCTTTTCAAATTCGTTTAATATATAGTTCATATAGTAAAAAAAACTTGGGTGCCCGCCCCTCAATCCCCACTTTTTCACAGAAACGACGCCACAAGATGGCGATTTCCGGTACACATTCGAACGATCGTATCACCGGTTATATCAAACCGAGTTTAACGCAGGTTACGACACTGGAAAGGTAATAAAAAGATCTATATATTCTGTATGAAGACCTATAATCAAAAAGTTGATCGTTTAAAAATTATGCCAGAAAATATGTTTTGGACACCTGGTCCAACGTTACACTTTCCTAAATTACTCACAAACCATTGATTTCACTGCCCTAAATAAACAACATAATCTGTTCCGTATTTTATCAGCTTTCCAATGACTGCTTGTTCATATTAAAGCGATAAGTACTTTCCAGCATACGATAAAATAAACATACATTGTATAAATCAAACACTACCAAAATGGTTGTTTATGAAATGGACCTTACTTTTGGTAGATAAGCTTTTTATGCAAACATAATAAACTTAAACCTAAGCACAACTCAAATAAAAATTAAACATACAAATAAAACAAAGATAAGGAAAATTTTCCCTAAGCAGTCAGAAAACTTAATGGCGTTTGTTTGAGTTTCTTGGCACGACGTATTAATAAACGTACACTTAGTTTAAATCATAATCACACTGGTCAGTAAAATGTTTCTTTAGCAACATGATTAATATAAGTAATTTGATTGTAACCTCATTATATTTAGAATTTACATCAGTTCTACATACATAAAGACAAAATTTGCATCGATTGGGGCTTGAATCTCGATATCGCGAATGGTTAGCGCGGTGCTCTAACAAAGTACAGGTCGTAGGTTCAAATCCTACTCGAGGTAAACTTTTTATTTATGTATTTAATAAAATTAATAATAATTTTTAATTACATATTTACCTTTGAACTTATTCGTTCATAACAAAACTTATAATAAATCTAAATATGGGTCTCCGCAATCAATTTCAACACTGTTTCATTTGCAAAACAAACAACATAGAGCTCCAGCGTCCCTACACACACAACTTGATGTAGCGAATTTCATACATGTGCATGTCCAATATAGTCGTCTGGTCGTGGAATAATGTACTTCGATGGCATTAGTAAACCACCTGTCATTTCAAAGCCGCATTTCAGTGGATCCAATCCTCCTTGTGTTTCATAAAGGCAGTGTATCGTTTGGTAGGTGTGGAAGAAAGCACGAAGAAGATGTCCCTGTGCACTGGTACTTGTTACTTGTAACCTGAACTCATCAAGTGTCTTGCAAGACGAGCCTTTCTTCAGTAAATGCACCAAGTACTGTTCGGTAAGTGACATGATTCTGTCCAGCTTTAGAGTTAGTGGTGATACGCCAAACTCTTTCAAATAGTCCACCGGGTTACACCCAACTGCAGCTTTTTTTGTTACAAACTTGCTCGTATAGTCAGCACCATAAAGAGAATGAAGTGCTGGTAATAAGGTCTTGTCCTAGTGTGTCATCCAACGTATGGATTGGAACGAGTCTTATGCCACCAACTCCAGTTCGTAGCCACACTTGATTCACTCGAGGGTGTAGAACCTTTTCCAGTGAAACAGAGCCAGTATCAAGATGTCAGTATCAGCACTTACAAACACGATTTTCTTTTGCCCTTGATTTGCTGCGTTCTCTCCGTGAATCATCATCCTGAATCCTGCTTCTTCTATTACAAATCTATTCAGGGAACGTAACTCTTGTTCAACACCATTTTGAATCGCCATGCAGTTGACACTAACTTTATCCGATGAACCAGAGAATGCATTTAACACATACAGCTGACTATTAGGTCTTGTCAGCATCACGGTTTTCAAACTGTTTGTTACATGTTTTGGTAGTAATTTGTTTGGTCATGAGGGCCAGAATGTTTCCATTTGAATTGCTAGACTAACTTCTGTAGATATTTTAGAAAGAACTATGACATTGTGTTTCTGTCTCGCAAAACGTTCAGTCTTTAGGAGAACACTTTTGGTAACTATCTAAGACATGGTCTACCCTGTAAGAACCAGCTGAGACTACAGATATGAAGGTTGAGTAAGAAGTGGCTACACCACCGAACGTTTTCTTTTCCTCTGTTGCAACCTTTCTCAAACAGTTCATAACGTCTATGACAAAAAATGTGCTTTCATCAGGCTTAAATTGTGCTGTTGTTGCCAGTCTACCTTCTAGTTCCTGTATTAGAGTACTTTTTTTGCTTTTAACAAGAAGCCCATGCTCATGAAAAAGCATTAAAACGTCAGATAATTCAAATTGAAACAGGCGTGTCAGTTCATATCCACGAACTTGAGCGATCTGAACAATTCTGTTCGTGGCTGCCTTAAAATATTTTTTATTCAAATCACTTTTCCCTTTTTTCTATGATTTATTTAGAGTTTCGTATGTAGGTAACTTGGTGCGATGTATTGTATCCCAGATACGGGCGGACTTTTCAACATACCGGGTCTGTCTCTAAGCTTTGTAGAGTAGAGTATCTACTTGGCTCACATTCAGTAACTTTTCCTTAGCCTCCGAAGAAACTGTTACTTGTGTTGCGAGGTTATGTAGTGATGTGTTGCCAGATAATTCAAATGGATTTTCTCTTTTCAATATGTATTGTACTGTCTTCACAATCATGTTGTTGATCTGCTCTGTCTCACTTCCACAGAGCTCATGGTGTATGTGCAAGTCAGATGTAGCTGATACTGATGTAGTGATTTCTCGATGTTGATTTCTCGATGTAAGTTTGTTATTTGCAGTAACTCGTGGTATGTTAGATCCCACTGGGCAACAAATTGCTTCTGCTTCGTCATACCAATTACACCAGATGATCCTTTTTGGGATCTATTAATCGTCTGCTCCAGAGCCATAACATGCTTACCGTTCTTCAATGCGTCGTGCATTTCAGGATGCAAACAGAGGCTGAAAGTTCTGAACAATATCTAAATGTAGATCCCATAAACCCTCTCGGTCTGATCGTATTAGATTTCTCAGAAAAGGCACAAATGTCCTGAAGTTATCCCAGTACAAGAACTGTTCTGATGATTCCCGACCGTTGTCAACATTAATGTTACTCAAAAATGTTGCTCTCAGCAATGCATAATTTTCTGTGGAAATGCAATCTTGAACGTTTTTCAGTTGTTTCAATTCCACTGCATAATTTTCAGCTCTATTTCTTTTAAAAAATGCCAATACTTGAAAGCGGAACAAGGCTTCATCAAGAATGAGCATAGCACCTCTTACGTAATTCTTCCCACAGACAGATTCTGTCACATTAGCACCCAACAAGCCAGTTTCAATGAAAATATCCGATGCTCCACTCTTTCGAATGTATTTTCCCAAGCAACCAATAACAATTTTTGGCATGTGAAAGGATCCCATGATCAGTACAAGATTTTCGAATTGTTTGGTACGGTTCAGTTGAATTTCTCAGACGATGCAGTAGACACCTTCATCGCAATCTACTGCAAGATTGTTCTGTTTTAAACCCATGAGTAGTTGATTTAAATTGCAAAGTACGGTGTATAGTCTCATGTTTTGTTACCGAATGCGGTAAAATTGGAAAGAATCCTACCTGTTTCAGGGGTAACGAGTGAGCTTAAGGCATTCCAAGACGGTACTGGTTACTGGATTTGTGGTTCCGTCATCTTTGTTTCATTTGTAGTATGTGCAATCCTTGAGAATTTAAAGATTGTATTTTTTTTGCAATTGGATTCTAATGTATTATCACTCATTACGAACAAATCATCGTCTACTTTATAACATTTGTTTAGACTTGGCCGCTTTGCTGGCTTAACATAGGGCTGCAAATTCCAATGTCGGAAAGTACTTATCGCTTTAATATGAATAAGTACTCTTTAAAAGCTGATAAAATACGGAACAAATTATGTTCTGTATTTAGGGTATTGAAATCATTGGTTTATGGGTAATTTAGGAAAGTGCAACGTAGAAACAGGTGTCCGGAGTATATTTCTGGCATATTTTTTAAACGGTCAGCTTCTTGATTACAGAGGTTTATAGAGAATATATAGAGATTTTGATCTTTTTCCAATGACGTAACCCGCGTTAAAATCGGTTTGATATAACCGGTGATATGATCGTTCGAATGTGTACCGGAAGTCGCCATCTGGCGACGTCATTTCAACGTGGGGGGGGGGCGCTGCCACCTAAGTTTTTTTTACTACCTGAACTATATATTAAACGAATTTGGAAAGAAATTCTCTGTACATATACCTGCACACAGAAGTGCCCTGGGCTGCAGGACTATATCGAGTATGGTTTCGAGAAGGTCATGAACGTCGTAGAAAAGGAAGTTAATATCTTACCGCGGCCACCCAGATCTCCTGACATTTCGTCCATTGAACATGTGTGGGACATGATGGTAGAAGACTCAAGCAATTAACCAATCCTCCACACACACTAGAAGCTCTTCGGCATGAATTACAGATTGCCTCAGGAAGAAATCGACCACCTGTCGGAATCCATGTCAAGAAGGGTGCGGCAGTGTGAAACTAATAGGAGTGGTCCAACACATTATTAATAAAAAATCCCTTTATCTTTTGTTTAATTTCTTTGAAATTTTAATACATTTGAAACATTTTTGCCAAGTTTGGTCCAAAAATTCCAACGCCACCTTGGTGTTGCATTTTTTATGTCACAGAGTACATAATGAGATTACAATCAAATTACTTATATTAATGGAATGTGAACCTCCAATATCGCAAGGATTCACACATACCAAACCAACTTGACTAATGTTAAATTATTATAAATGCAGTTTACCTTAATGTTTTTAAATTTGATCATAAATGATCATAGAACATCGCTCTACTCTGAACAATCTTGCTTCTTTTACCCAACTTGTTTCTCAAGCCTTGGACAATCATCAACAAGTAGACGTGCTTTACACGGATTTTGCCAAAGCTTTTGACAAAATTGACCATGCGATCACTATTAGCAAGTAAGACAGCTTTGGATTTTCAGATTCTCAAAAATTTTTTTTAATAATATCTAACAGACAAACACTCATATGCACAATATAACAATTTTAAATCGGATACTGAACTAGTTACGTCGGGAGTCCTACAGGAATCTAACTTAGGTCCTCTTTTGTTTATGTTATTTAGTAACGATCTGCCTCAATTGTTGTCCTGCAATGTTTTGATGTACGTTGATGATTTAAAAATGTATTCTGTTATTAATTCTATGAATGATTGCGATACACTTCAAATGCAAATGGTGGAATAAGATAAATGGTGTGTTAGTAATAGATTACGACTTAACATGGGTAAATTCAAAGTGGTTACCTATTCCAAAAAACTTGGACCTATATATTATCCATATGAATGTAACTCAGAATTATTTAATCGTAGTTCTGTTATAAAAGATCTTTGGGTTACTTTTGATTACAAACTCTCTTTTAGCGATCATGTTTCTTCTATATGTAGTTCTGCTATTAAAACTCTTGGATTTTTAATTCGTAATTGACGCTCATTTACTAGCACGGTTGCATTGAAATCTTTGTACACAGTTCTTGTTCGTTCGAAGCTGGAGTACAGGGCGTTAATTTGGTATCCCTGGTATGAAAATCAAAAAGCATCATTAGAAATAGTACAAAGAAAGTTTCTCAAATATTTATCGTACAAAGTTGATGGAGCTTATCTGGAAATTGGTATTGAACAAAACACCTTATTGGAAAAATATGATGTAGAGTCATTAGAAAACAGGAGGGAGGTCAGCAGCATTCAGATATTTGTGATATTAATCAATGCCCTATTACTGAAATCAAAAACGTCTCTCGCTAGTTAGAAGATTAAGATCAGTAATAGAATTGTTGTTAGTTAGCATAATAGTCAAATTGCGCATTGCAGTGGTAATTTAATTTAGTTTCAGATTTAAATATTTAGAAACATGTAATAGGTAAGGTATTTTATTTTATTTTCATAGCGTCACTTTTATTGTATTTTCTCTTTTTCTGGCTACTGCTGTAAACTTCTATAGTTTCTTCCAGTGTCACATCAAGTTTCCACATACCTTGTTACTCTATAATTACATAATCATCACACTTTTTCCACTTTTATGCATTTACATTGTCCATGGCTTGCATTAAAAGCTCAAACTGACTTTATGGGGTTGGGGATATGGTGGTAATTTATGTACGGTAAACTCGCGAGAAGCACATAGTTCATCAATAACAAATTGTTGCTTATGCTGATTTGCTATAGCTAAAAGCTCTCGTTTGAGCATAGTTTCTTCAAACAATATCTGTTTTGATGTTAACCATTTGACAATATTTCCTTATTTCCATGCAGTTGTTGGAAAGTATTCCACTTGCCTAGAATGGTAACTTGCATTATCCAGAACAATTACAGGTCCCCATGGAATGTTGGCTATCATTTGATCAAAATATTCTTCAAAAACATCAGCTTTCATATCTTCGAGATATTCCTGTGTGCTTGGACACAAGTAAAGTATATTTTAAGCATCCATTAGCGTTACCTATATGCGTAATAATTAGTAGCCGACCTTTGACCGATGGTGTATTTATTCCAGTTGATCAACCCTCTTGGACTGCTTGATGGTGACTTGTAACATTTTTTCAGAATATGCTTCGTTCAACTAAGCCTCATCGAGATAAAAGATTTCCTGTCCTTAGGCGCGAAACTTCTTCATTTCACGGACGTATTTGCGTCTCCAAGAATTAATTTAGAGATTATCAATCAGCATTGATTTTTGATTCACTTTTTCTTACGAAAAGTTAAGTTCCTGTAATGTCCTATATAGCGTCGACCCAGAAAATTGTAGTCCATCAACTTCTTCTTATTTTTTTGAGGGTACGAATTTGTTTATTGAAGTAGAAGTAATGGATTTTTCTTCTAATATGAACTGTTTCTTCTTCACTTAAACCGTCTTCCTATTGATCAAGCCAGTTCTTTCAAAACATCCCCTTTTTGTTCTTCAATAAGCTGTATACTGTTAACATCCCCATTCCCGTTATATTAGAACGCATTTCTACTACACCATCTACACTATTTGTCGGATTGTGGTACTTTAAGACATTATGTATGTTCAGAATGATAATTTTTCATTTCCTGAGTCCGAACTAAGTTCTAACGTTTTGCTAGAGAAAAATCGGAAGATACCATTTTCACCACCATTTTCAACCAAAACTCAAAAATAACTGTCAAAAGTAATCGTGCTGTGTTGGCTAGTTAATTAATGTACATGATGATCAAGTTGCATATTGAATTCACATTAACTTGTTGACAAAATGCCAAAGAGTACGAAATAGAAAATTGTCAGGTACTGTAAACACCTTAAAAATAGTGTACGGGGAACAGTAATGGGGAACTTATCGCAATGGTGTCGGATATGTTTTAAGTACGTAAGAACTTTTATGTGAAATGAAACATCGTTGTAGCCAAAATTAATTTTTTGGTAAAATTTCTGCAGTTGCAAAGTTCACGCGAAATTGTCGGATGTGTGTATCTAGACGAAACGTGGATTTATCAAAATGGTCCCAATATCCATCATTGGAGGCACGATTTTGATATCAAAAATTCATCCAAAATTAAAGGTTAAGGTGAAAGCTATACCATTTTACACGCGTGGTGTAATTTAGGGATTTTAGCCAACTGCTCGAGTTTACTCGATTCAAGCAACGAGCATCGGGATTATCATAAAAATATAAATGAGGACTGGTTTCAAAAGTGGAAGATTAAACAACTGATTCCTACGCAATCTAAACTACCCGAAAAATGCGTGGTGGTTATAAATGACGCATCGTATCATTCGGTGAAGTAAGACATTTTCTAGTAAGAAAGATTAGCGGGGTTCGGTGTCACAGTTGAGGGCAAAAAAGGAACTGTGGAACAAAATTGCGCCTTTAGGTCTAGAAGGAATAATGATCTAGTTAATAATACTTTGATTAAGCATGGGTATGGAGGTTTACAATTGCCTCCTTACCATTGTCAATGTAGCCATATTGAAATAGCATTCTGCAAAGATTATTACAAGAAGAAAATAAGTTCTGAACTCCCCTCGAAAGTTAGGGTTAGGATATTATGGCTTAAGGCTTTATTCAAATGTTCTACAATGTGACAAAATTTTTGTTCGCACATGGCAAAAATTATATCAAATGATTGGGAAAAATGAATCCGAAATTTTCGATTGAACACAAAATCTAAATAGCCAAAAATCTATGTTGCAACGCTGGATTACTTTCATTTCAAAAATACAACCTACGGTTTTCAAAGGTCAAGCTAACAAAACTGATGTCCGCCAAAAAAGATCGATCATTTCCTGTTGTAAGTATGAATGGCTCAGTTCTTAAGTTTTCAGACTCTATTACTGTGTTGGGTATGACTGTATCTTCAAATCTCTCATGGGTTGACCATCTTCTGTCAGCTACCAAAACAGCTGCTCATAAAATAGGCTTTTTGTACAGATCTAAGCAGTACTTTACCTCTCGACAACTCCTTCTGCTGTATAAGGCCCAAATTCGGCCTCATCTGGAATATAATTCTCACCTTTGGGTTAGTGCTCCCCCCCAATACGCTCTCGATATCGTTTATCGTATTCAAAAGAGAGCGATTAGGCTTATAAATGACCCGTCCTTAACTTCTCACATACAGTCCTGTTACGTGCACAAAAGGATATTGGTAGAAATTGTGGCTAAGGTGCTGTAACAAGGAATAAGGAATTAGCCGGAAGCTCAGTCGGTCGGTTCAGCACTTGGATGCATGGGCGTTTTGGCAGGAGAAAAGAGATACATATAATTTAAAAAAAGGGCACCACTTGATTTAATTCTTTATCGCCCCTCTATCAAGAAAAGGGCTACGGCCACATAGGACAAAAGAGACAGCTAAAAGAAAATGGTAAACTAAGTCCACACTGACAAAGGACTAGGAAGTTGATCGTAGATCACAGGATTAATTAAATAATGTACGATTGTTTAACACCACCTATTTAATATACCCAAAGTGAAATATTATAAAAGTTATAAATAATAATTAAATTTTCGTAAATCTCTAACAAAAATTGATCTTATGGAGCGCCAACCCGCAGACCTAAATACAAATCTATAAGGAAATCTTCCCCATACAACAATAAATAATACTATATATAATAATATATCTGCAAAATAAACCAGCAGCAATCAACTTACCTTTCAAACAAAACTAGAAAAAAAATTATGAATTTTACTAAAACTTTACATAAACAGACCCAATCGGTTCGGCATCTAGTGTTGACCCTAAAAGAAAAGAATACCCAAACATATATCTATAATTATCCGAAATTGAATTCTTGTATACCGATATTCCACGAAGAGCTCTCCGTTGGACTAATTTATCAGTTTCCAATCAACCGGACGCAAATAAACCCCAAATATAAAGCGAAAATTAGCACTAGATGTCTACCCTGTTGTTTACTTATGTAAGCACAAAATATTCTTCCGTAAAATTACTATGATCATTACAGACAAAATAATAAGCATGAAGCAGTTAGAAAATTTAGAAAGGCCAAGTTTATTACCATTTGGCAATTGCAGTACAAGAATTAAATAAAGCGCAACACAAAATAACCCATTTATTGGTAAGCATAGGGCTACCAACAAAAGATTCAAATTAGTAAATCCTACTTCAATCAGTTTTATACTAAACCAAATATAAAAATTGTAATCAGAAAAAAAAATAACAAATGTTATACAACCCCAATGATAATAAAGAAATGTTCAATTTGATTTACACAGTAATTGAAACCCCCAGCAGTTAACATAATTTTTTGACATACATTGTATATTTAAACTCAATGAGTAGCATTCAGTCAACAAACAGCTGTTGCATATGTACAGTAAACACAGGTAGTTCTAACGGTTGAACAATTACGGTTATTTCTCAGAATAAAGCTAGTATATAAGAAAAGTTGATAGATAAAATATAAATTCTATTGCAAAGTTAAATGTAAGTATAAGCGAAACTTTGGAATAACCCAAATTATCTTTTACAGGTACAAATGTATAGTATTACTCTCGATTACTAAGAAAATATTTAACAATAAAGCATAAGCATTAATTTCAGGATTAAGATAATTGCGGAAACACACTAATACAAGTAGCAAGCACAGTAATGTAATGGTTATGACTTTCAGTAAAGTACAGATAACGAGAGCCTCGTTATGTAGAAAAGCAATCAAAAGTCACTCACCATAGGTAAATTCTGTATGCATGTAACAATAATACTTATCAGAAACTAGTCGTAGGTGTAACGTATATTTCTTCAATTAATTCGGAAGATACTATGAGAAGGAGTAATCGTAGACTGTTTCCATTCAGGCTCGAAGACCCATAACTAATATTTCACACCTCGGACGAATGATATCCAAATATGCTGTCAGAAACGGTTTACTTATTCCTTATGGAAGCACGAAATATGTTAATCTTGAGTGAATGTGTAAAGGACCAAAAAGAACCTATATAAGATAACTGTGTTAGAATTTTAAATCGAGATACCCAAATTTTATAAAATATGATCTTTATGCTGTATTAATATTTCAAAACATGTACGCATGCATTTCAAAGCTAGTAAATAAGAAAAGAAAGTGAGTAGCTTACCTCTTGATCGAAGCTAAGGTGTAGTAGAAACAAAAAAAATTAAAGCCGAACTACAATTCGAAATCACAACAGGATTTATTTATATGGAAAAGATCAAAACCAGCAACAGGCTGAGTAAAATTTTCCTTGAAAAATTCAATCAGATTTTTAGGAACACCTTTTCCAAATTTTACATGTGCTTCTAACTACGCATTCAATTTCTTTTTGCCCAAAATGGCGTTTTCCTTCTTATCTGAAGGTACCAGAAAACCAAACAACCCATAGCCTGATTATTTTCACCAATCCAAAGATTTTAAAGTAATCACATGTATGAAACCTTTTAAATTTTAAAACGATTTTTAGTAGCAATGTTGCCATTTTCCAACAACATACAAGGTGAGTCGTAACTTAAAGACCATAAATTCATAAATCACAATTTACACGTATCAGTCCCTTGAGCATAGAAGGATGGTTTCAGTTCTTTCTTTGTATTATCGTTATTACAACGGCTATTGTGTTGGTGAATTACATGCTTTGATACCATCTCCGGCTATCTTTGCGAGAAACACTCGGTTCGCTCATTCACATCATCAGTATGCAGTACAAATCTCCACTTGTCGTACCAAACTGGCGCAATCCACATTTTTCTACACGGCTTCTAAACTCTGGAATGATCTCCCTAGTTCCTGTTTTCCTCTCACTTATGATGTGAGAAAATTTAAGGTAGCTGTTCATTGGCATCTATTGGCAATTCATTATCACTCTATCCATCCTCCTAAGTGTTCCTGAGTGCTTTAGCACGATAGGCCTTATTTAGCCTGTTCAGGTCCACAATCATAAAAAAAAAAAGCTACTGTGATTACCTTTTTTGAAGATTTCCATGGCGAAATAAAATGTGACAGTGTATATGTACTCAATTAACAAAAGAGATTGTTATGGAATGGATTTGCTGGTAGTGTCCTTTATAATATTTAAATACATTAAGAGAACTAAATTATTTTGGACTTTATCTGAGCACTTCTTATTACCAATGAACGTTTCTATCAATTTGTTCGTATTCTTAAATAAGTAGATGAAGACCATTTTTATCCATCTTCAGTGCCAGTCTTAGTAGAAAGGTCCAGGTTATCCCGACAGATGGAGTTCGGTACTAAATGGCAGCTGCCGATAACAAAAGTAACTTCGTTATAAGAATTCAGTATTTCCTGAATTCGTAGTCATATTTGTACTTAGGGAAATAGAAGAAATGTCATATTAACCTTGGAGATACTATCTCTTCGTTTATAATCTGTAAACGGCGCAAACCCACAGATTAAATAATACGAGTAGTATACGGGTGCTTGACCTTTCACTTTAATTGCTTTTTAATGACCTTCTGGAATTCCCCATGATGGTATAGTATTTCCAAGGTCAATACCGAGGTAGTGGGCTAGTGGTAATATAATTTTAGTAGCCTTCGGTAGATAATTGGTTCGATTCCTGCCTATCCTATTTGAGGTTCTTTCAGAGGAATTTTCTTATACACATATACCGGCATGATCACTGCGTATGCCGATATCGTGTGCGGCTATTTAGGCGTGTGATGGGATAGTACCGTCCTCTTGGAGCCCTAACTCACTTCATTCAATACTATGTTAACGGCACATATCATTACCCCATCGTGCATATATTTTAATGTACGTATGTATGTTCGGAATCCATCACTGTGGCTGAAAGAGCTTGGAATGATTAAACAGTCCGATCTCCCTCTTGGAGAGAGTGATTAGGCACATGAGTGTTTAATCACTTCCTGAAATTCTTCATAATTGGTTTTTCTGGTCATTATCCAAATGGATTTTGGTATTTTCTCCAACGACAAGTGATTTATTCCTAGGACATTATCCAAATGACTTCTGGATTTTTCATAAATGACATCCTGTGTTTCCAGATTTTTAATTCGCGGTTTAAAGTTTAAATAGAAATGAGGGTTGCATCCATATGTAGATCCTTTTCTTAATTTTAATCTCATCGAGGAGCTGTATCCGTATCTAGGTTCATTTGACTGGTTTAAATGGGTGTATTGAGGGTGGTAGCCGTAATTAAGGTTTTTGACTGAGGCTGATTTGAACCGGTATATTGGGGTGACATCTTGGTCAGGCAAATGTCTTTGCTATGAGGTTATCAACATGAAAATCAACTTAAGTTAAACCCACAAGAAATTCGAACGCGGAAGGACAACAGTTGATCACCCGAAAGGCTCAGGTCTTCCCATTACCGTTGCTGTGAAGAAGATAATGGCAGCAGATAACAGAGCTAATTACTCCGTAATAGAGGCTTACGTGGGTATTGGATCCTTATCTGTGAAAACAGTAATACACGATCAACTTCATCTGAAAAATATCGTAATAAGTTTTGTACTCCATCATCTTACAGATTTTCAAAAAGCAGAACGAGTACTAACTTGCCACGAAACCCTTAACATTCTTTAAGAATGGTGGACACCAAATTTTATCGAAAATTGTAATAGGCGATGAAACTTACATACCGTTTTTCGGCATTCCAACTCGACAGGAGAGCCGCGTATGGATCCATGAACATGAGCCCTCACCAACAATAATCAAAAAGCAGCGAGCAATGAAGAAAATAATGTACGCTGTGTTCTTTATATGTACCGGTCTAGTGAGCGCTATTAAGTTAGAGGAGCAGAAGAATGTCACAGCTAAATGGTACGTTGAACACTGATTGCCGACAGTCTTTAATAAAGTGCCAAATTAGGGAATTATGCTACAACATGATAATGCTTCTTTCCACACTACGCAACTAACTGGGCAGCATTTGGTTGCAAACAAGATTAAAGTAATCGAACACCATCCCTACTCATCGGATCTGGCAATGTGTGACTTTTGACTGTTTTTGGGCTAAAAAAGAATTTGTGAGAAAAAAGGTTTTTTTCAGAGGCAGCGATTCATGCTGCTCTTCGGTGTTATTTTAATAGTATTCCTAAAGCTGCTTGGCCTGGAGCGGTTAAGAAGTGGAAGGAAAGAATGACTAAGTGCATTATAGCATAAGACAACTACTTTCAACATTTCTAAAATTCTATTTTTAAAAAGCTACACCTGTTTCTTGTATTCTCAATAATAATAGCTTATCCCTCGTATGTAATTTCCTGTGGACGGTTACAGAAGGTAGTTTATAAATGTATTACAAGATTTTATGGTCCATTTCAATTCCCAAATAAAGAATTAGATCTAAAATTCGAATTAAAATAAATAGAACCAGTGACGCCGTTAGTTCCGTTAGTTACATTAAAATTAAACACATTAACCCCACATTATTTATGGTTCATGATGACATGAAACTTTATTTTATTAACAAGCTATTGCTCGAAAGTAACGTTAAACTTAAATAAAAGTACTAACTTATTAATATTTGTGAATTAAAGGGGGTATTGATTAAAAAATATAAAAATGTTTGCAGTTTACAGTAATGGGCTATAATTTTAACACTGAACTAAACGGCATAGGTACGAGTGTGGGTTTTAAATTCTATACTAAATTGTAGTGGCAGTTGAGTTGAGCCTTTATTAACACAGAACTGTCAATGATTGTAAATTGTTCCGCGGTCTATATCAGTGAGGTACAAACTTATGAAACTTACTGTACTTGAGAACTCCTTTTGGACAGGTCGTGAGGGAGGCATAGATTTATCCATATGTATAATCAGTATTAAGCATTTGTTTATACTGTCGCCACTCAATTTATAGGTTTAATAATTAAAATACAACAAAAATTGAGATAGTTGCACCTTAATAGCATAGGTAATCTGAATAAACACTAAACAACGGTATTTATGTGTATATTACATAAAGCAAAATGGCCGATTAATACTAGCATAAAGTAACTAAAAAGATATGTCTCGTAAAGATCTACGATACTAAAATTACTAAATTCAACACAACTATATAAGCATACATTCCATATTTACTTAAAATTCAAAATGAAATATGATCAACACTATTCAATAATAATGTCAACAAATATTAAAGTACTATAGGTGTTGAACTCAAATGTTTTTATTTTAGAAACAGACAACAAGCGTATGAAAATAATACTATACTAGTTTGTTTACTTACTTAAAACGTACTTCGCATAAAGGGATACGTATTACTTACATGTACTCAAAATAAATATGTTACTTCGTCTTCAAATGCACTGTAGTAGGAGAACTTCATTCCCAATTCATAAGATAACATACGATAGAGGTAATAAAATACTTATCTTTTTTGGGTTTTTTAATGGTGTGTTTTAAATTATACAATTAAACGTTTCGATAACACTTACAATTATCCTCGTCAGTAGCAATATCTATTAAAATTGTTAGGTAAGGATGTTGTAAACAATTTTGTCAAAGTTGAAAAATTAAAGCATGTTTTAATTTTTGAACTCAAAAGTAAGTATTTTATTATGTGTGATAATGGTGATAGTTTACATTTTCATACGATGAAGGTAATTTCCATTTGTCAATAACGTACTGATAAACGAACTGTAGACCATATATGTAAGGTAATCTTCATGCCTTTGCAAGTACAAAAATTCATTAAAATTTCAGCTTCTTCTTAACACAAGCGGTTTCCTGAATGTAGAGGCGTACCCTTGCACCCTATTAAGTACAGTATTTACAAAAATGTAATTAGAAGCCGTACAGCCATATTAAAGGGAAGCAAAGCTTAAACGTAATGTAATGAACTGTATGGCAGAAGAAACGGAAAAGGAAGTGAATGAAGCGTGCATTTGTGCACAAAACAACAAAAATAGTTGTTACCAAATATACACAGGGATTCGTAATTATGTAGACTAAAGTGAAAATATCGAAATACATTCCAAAATTTAATTATTGAAAGAAAAAAGATACCAACGTAATGTAAATATATTTATATATATAAAAAAAACTCAAAACTTAAATTAAGGTAACTATAGACAAGAATTGAAAACAAATTAAGGTAACGATAGCACGTTACACTGCATCAATCAGAATGGTGGTAGTAGTAATATCGTATGTTAAAATAACCAAAATGTAATGAATATCTTGTTACATCACAGTTAAAAAATCTTAGATACACCTTCTTTCTTTGATAAATACTGTGAATGTAGTAACTAACTCATTTATCAAGTAATTGTAGAGACCAATGATAACAGATATTTCCTATGTTATTTCATTATATTCTTCACTTTTCTAAAAAGAAAATTACGATTTAACGCAGTGTCATGTTCCTACCAGGTGTTTCTTTAAATAAAAATATCAATATATGTTGACCTAAAATCACATCCTAACATACCTGAAAGTATTGGTGGATTACTACAACTAATAAATAGATTATATATGTACTATACCGGGTGTAAGTCAAATACGGGCCACCCTTATAACTTTTTACATAAAAAAAATATGACCCACTTCCGGTCCCACCGGAAATGACACAAAAGCTGAAAATGTAAATGGAACACCCTGTATATTTTTACATATTTGGATTGTAGGGCTTCAAATATATACAGTTCATCTGTCAAATGTCAACTCAGGCGCCATTTTAATTTTATTATTTTTTCATTTTTTTAAATTTTAGAACATTATGACGTCATCTAAATTATGAATAATTAACCTACAATAATCCTCACAATATTATTTTTCCTAATAATTAAATTTTGTGAAGCTTTTGTGTCATTTCCGGTAAAACCGGAGGTCGGTCATATTGTTTTTTCATGTAAAAAAACTGGCTATAATATAACCCATCAAAACTTGAACAAAATCTAAAGACCCGTTCAAAAGTTACAGTGGTGGCTATTTGATTTACACCCGGTATACTTCAAGAGCACATTAAAGAAGTGTTCCATTTTCAAGATATCTTCGCCATACAAATGTTATAATTGTTTGACATTGAACTTTATACCAAACGAAACATTGAAGATAACTCAGTGAAACAAAGCTTCTTCATAGTTACCAAACTAAGAATTTTGAATTTTCCTGGAAATCATGATTCATAAAACAAATGTTTCATTTTCTAAAGATAGTATAATACAATCTATGTATCTAACATAAAAAATAACATTAAGGGCAACTTAAAACAACTAGCAAATTTTTAATAACAGAATAACTGTTTGGCATCAAAACAATTTGAAGTAACGTCAGATTTTCTTGATTTGTCACAGTCAAATAGGCAATGTAAACATAATTTAGTAATGAAACGGTATATTCTGCCAGAAAGAAAATCGTGTTTTCAGTGGTCGGTTTGTCATTATTGGCATTCGCTGTACCGAGTTTGAACTTGTTACGTAGTGGTGTAGAGGCATTTTTGGATTAAGGTAATTTAGGTTAAGCCTACATAAAATCATGTCTAGTATGTGTAGCTTTTGTTTGTCAGGAGAGATTCTGGGCACCCTGATATATATATATATATATATATATATATATATATATATATATATATATATATATATATATATATATATATATATATATATATAGGAGTTGAAAATAGTTATTTGTATTACAAGGCCAGAAAATGGGTGTCTGCGAGTACTCGCACACCATTTTATGGCAGAGTCATACACAAGATGCTGTGTGCAACTATTGTTGTTAAAATATACAGTTTCCCTGTACTAAAATGAATCAACGAAGACAGAATTAAACGTTTGAACGGAAAATACCGAAAAATTTGAGATTATGTACTGTGAAATAAGCCTTCTCCTAATTTTCTGCCATGCATATTATGAATTATTAAATTAGAATTTACGTAGTATAAACATGTCTCTTGTTAATTACAAAAAAAACAATTTAAATAATTTATGTGCAATTATTCGTACTTCACGGTCATTTGTTTATCAGCTAAAACTATAAGAATATTTTTATGGGAAATTCGTGAATTTACATAATGTACCAAAACATAATATAATGTTCTCATTTACAGTACTTATTCAAATAAGTAAGCACGTATTTAACACTCATCGTGTTTAATAAAGCACCCCATGTAGTTTGCTTCAATTTTCTGTTTTACTGCTATACATTTCAGTGTTATCTTGTAAATAGATTTAGTATAAAACTATAAGTCGTTATTTTACTGCATTACCACGGAACATTAAATTCGTTAAATTCAATAAAAGTAGATAGTAAAACTTTTTATCGATTCCGCCTAGACGTTGTTGGTCGCCATTTACTAATTGAAACAATAAACACACCTTGTTCTTATTTTTGTCAATCCTTAAATCACGATTATAGAGTGTTCATATAGAGTGTGAAATGATCACTTGAAATTTGCAGTATTGTAGAAATAAAAATTGTCTTTAATTTTATAACGGTTTTGACATTTTTCACCTTCAAACTTTAATCTATACATTTTGACCATAATCGACCGTAATAGAATCAACAACTTTATATGACAACCTTCCATAATCGTTGGGATTCAACCGAATCTACTGTGTAAATTTAAAGACACTCAAAAACAAAATCTGTAGAATAAGAGGTACTATGAAACACTGAAACACACGGTATCTCACTGAGTAAGTGTCCCAGTCATGATTCCAAACAGCATTTATCTTAGAGTTTTGGGGAAAAATTCCTAGTAGAATTAATCAATAGGATATTCATAATGAATTTTTAAGTGTACCACTAGTAGGCGTGATTATAATGATCGTGTATAACAGCCAACATTTGGGATAATGTCTTTGTAGGATTAGGCATCGACAACAAAGGTTAACATTCACCGAAGAACTTATCCGTTCCAGATTCACCAGTTCTGACAAAATTACCTCGTAGAAGAATCCACTAAAGAAGACAACCATAGTTTGCCAGCCAACGTCACCCTCGACGGACTCGCGTTGGCGTCACTGGAGGAGTTTACAGACAGCCCACCAGCGATAATACAGGTGACAACCGCAGCCGATACTACCGTTAATCTTTGTCAGAAGGAGAACTGGGTCGCTTTTACCCGATAATTGGATCAAAAACAGGATCACCTCCATGGAGGCTGAGGTGGTCAACGATGTTTATCAACAAGGATAGTTGTGGTACTCAGTACCACACCTACAGGATAAAGAGCGAGCGTTTGCTAAGGTGTTTATATGTAACGTGCCCATAGAAATCCCCGAAGACGACATTCGCTGAGACCTATCTCTTACTGCGAGGTAAAATAACACTTTCTATCCGTGAATACTTTTATCAGTTTCAAATTAAAGCTTTTCCCAACTTTACACCTACATCATAGTTTGATTAAATTTTATTAAACTTGCTCTTTGACTATAACATATTCACAGTTAGCCTTAGACCGTTAGAGGGTGTTCTGATTTGTCATCATCGAGGTAGTTTAGCAATATTTAATTTATTAACTCTATAACCCACAAAATTGAAATAGTAAAAAAAAAAAATAGAGCGGGTTAATATTTATGTCAGAAACACGAATATGAAGCCCATTTATTAATTTTTTTAGATATCCTTTTAGGCAGTCTTACGGGATTAAACATAAATCAATAAAACATAGTGTGGTATAGATGAACAGTTATTTATCAAGTATAAAATTAAAACAAAAAAACAAACAAAAGTATTATTAATGGAACAATAGTTTATTTTCACATCATTAGGACAAAAAAAACTAAATATCTACCACATTTTAAAAAAATAATGATTTTTGGTACATATACGTGTGCCAACAAATATCTTATGGCACTATAACATTTTTATCTAAACCCGCAAGGCAGTCTGCAGGTTGCCATTGCCTGAAAATTCTCATCAAAATCGAAGTTGGTGAAACATAGGTATTAAAAGAGGCTCCCCCTTTGCGGTCGGTATCACGAGTACCCAACCCGCCTTAGGAGTACATTCTATCGTAGGCTTCCTGGGAAGTCTTAATGTGAATAAGGTAACCCGCAAGGTGGCAACGTTGACAGCACAGCCTAAAACAACAACTAACCTGTGACCAGAGATCTTCACGCGCAGTCGATATGAATATACAGGGTGTGGCGCGAAGAGTTTTGTTAAAAGTAATGGCGAATACAGTTATGTTAAAAATCTGAAAGTACGAAGCTGTAGGTTTTGGATGACGCTGAGTTCAAATATAATATTGTCCTGAATGTGGCACTTCCGGTTATGCCGGAAGTAGACGTCAACTTTGTTATTTTAAATGGAACCTAATATTTTTTATTTTATTTTCGAATTATACATGAAATTCTAGATAAAATTTGTGCACAATGTCCTATACCAAAAATGAAGTAATTTCGATATATTTCGATTTTTTTTAAAATTTTGAAAAAATCCTAGCCCACACTGAATAACGATATCTCCATTAATAACGAAGCTAGTGACGTGAAATTGTAACCAATAAACAAGCGCTTGCCCGTTAACTCCATATATCCATCTCATTGATATGTCATACAGGGTGTTTTAAACTTAGCCGCCAACATGCACAACTGAATCATTTATAAGTTGATTACTTTAAATAGAACACCCTGTACTTTATTACATTTTCCGCTGTATTTTTTTAAGCCAATTCGTTTGGTATCAGTATTCCCTATACCTAAATCCAACCACTTTTGAGATATTTCATTATCTTAGTTAAAACATAACAACACATAATTATTTCAACATTAGTAAAGGGTAGGCAATGGTTGCCAAAGATTTGATAGTTAGAACGTTAATTGTTTATGTTGTTTTGACAGTTTTCTTTACCAGTTTGTATTTCATATTAAATAATGGCAAATGTAGGATTTACTAACGATGATTTATTAAATCTTATTATTATTTACGGCGAGTGTAATAGAATTGTTGAACGGACTTTCCGTGTTTTTGCAGAAGATATCCAAATCGACCAAATGCAACGGGTCATATTGTAAGAAGATTGCTTAAAAACTGCCGTCAGTTTGGCCAATTTAAGACAAAAATGAATAAAAATAAACCACTAGTGGACAGTGACATAAACGAAATTAATGTTTTGGGTTATTTTACAGCCTCTCCAAATGCCTCCATTAGAGATTATGAGAGAGATCTTACTTTGTCGACGAGAACAATTCATCGCATTTAAAAAAAAACACAAATGGAAACCATTTTCATATTATTTGGTGCAACACTTACAATTAGGTGATCTTCCTCGAAGGGTAGAATTCTGTGAATGATTTTTAATGAAGACCCAAGAGGATGAAAACTTCATAAAAAAAGTTATATGGTGTGATGAAGCAAAGTTTAGCAAAAATGAATGATTTAATGGACATAATTACCATTTTTGGTCTAATGAAAATCCACATGTTAGTAGAGAACGATAGTTTTAATGATTTTTGTGCAATAAAAGACGATAAAATTTTAGCATTAAGATTTTATGATAAAAATTTAAATGGTACAAGATATTGCCACGTTTTAGAAGAAGCCATACGACCGGCGTTACATAATTTAAGGAATGGAGAGGCGGCTTCAGCTTGGTATCAGCAAGATGGAGCACCTCCTCATAAGTTTGGGCCTGTTGCTCGGCATCTTTACGACATGTTTGATATAGATAGATTGCCAATCAAGGTCCGTTTCGTTGGCCAGTTCGCTCTCCTGATTTGGCTCCTCTAGATTTTGGTATTTGGGGTTACATTAAAAATCAGGTATTTTCCAAACCTGTTACGACAAAGGAAAATACGGTGCAGAAAGTCTTACTTGCTTTTAATTCTCTAACAACCGACCATATTTCCAGAATTACAAGACATAACTTAATGAAAAGGATCCATAAATGCTTAGAAGTAGATGGTGCTAATTTTGAACACTTATTATAAAACTTTATTTGTTTAATTTTACATTTAGTTATTTTTGTTTGTAAGTTATCTAATTAAATTAGTACAAAATAACTAGTCAACGTTTTTAATGATATCTCCACAATTAATCCTTTCAGGCTATTGGCTACTTTTCAGAATATCACCAAAATATCACCTTAAATAATGGAAATCTGGCCTACCCTTTATTAATGTTGAAATAATTAAGTGTTATGTTTTAACTAAGATTATGAAATATCCCAAAGTGACTGGATTTAGGTATAATGAATACTGATACCAAACGAAGTGGCTTAAAAAAATACAGCGGAAAATGTAATAATATACAGGGTGTTCTATTTAAATTAAGCAACTTATAAATGATTTAAATTGTGCATGTTGGCGGGTAAGTTTAAAACACCCTGTATGAAATATCAATGAGATGGATATATGGAGTTAACGGGCAAGCGCTTGTTTATTGGTTACAATTTCATGTCACTAGCTTCGTTATTAATGGAGATATCGTTATTCAATGTGGCTTAGGATTTTTTCAAAATTTTTAAAAAATCTAAATATCTCGAAAATACGTCATTTTTGGTATAGGACATAGTGCACAAATTTTATCTAGAATTTCATGTAGAATTCGAAAATAAAATAAAAAATATTAGGTTCCATTTAAAATAACAAAGTTGACGTCTACTTCCAGTATAACAGGAAGTGCCACATTCAGGAAAATATTATATTTGAACTCAGCGTCATTCAAAACCTACAGCTTCGTAATTTCAGATTTTTAACATAACTTTAAATCAAAACTCTTCGCGCCACACCCTGTACCGCATCGTTTCTGCCTCATACGTTCTGTCTAACCACATAGTCTCCTCTACAGCGCTGTAAGTCTACCCTTACCAATAATAATAATACTATAGCGACCTGGTTACTTCACTGTAACGTTCTTTTTTTTACGTTCAATAATTAGTACCTCCTTCAATAGGCAACTGAATGCTTCATTAATTATGAAAAAAGCTAGACAGTTAGGAAATTATTCTTCAGTTATTATCGATAAAATTTATTGAACGAATGAAAAAAACACACTTTTGCGATCATTTACAATAAAAGCTGATACAAATAAATTATAACTGTCTAATTTAAAAGAATTGTTCGATGTGGCCACCACCTTGATCAAAACATGTTTGACAACGATTTTGCAGAGTTTATTGCTCTCAGTTAAACATTCTACGGGTACTTTTTAAGAAATTTACATTAAAATATTAAACAAAAGAATATCTTTTCCAGATTTAGGGGTAATGACAATAGCTTTCTTTTTTCTATGGCCGCCATATTAGATTTTTAATGCATTAAATAGCATTTTTTCCTCTTTTCAAAAATGTATCACAACATGGTAATTTATTTTTAATGAATACTAATAAACAAATATCTAAAAATGTTCTACTAAAAATTTTGTTGCTGTGCTCGATAAGGTCTTAGTAGGCGAGCTAACAATTTGTTTATCTTAGAACTGTCAAATTTTTTGGTTGGTTTAATTAAAATTACCTTTTGTGTTGAGTTCCATTGCATTTAATTAGTTTTTTTAAATCGCAATTGCTTAGTTTTTGGCGTTTAATTTAATTTCCATTAAATTATAATTTTCAAATTCCTAACCATTAGACATGGCACTTAATTATACAAATGAGGAAAAAATTGACATGTTAGAAACCTACTTCTAAGCCCATAGAAACGCTGTAGCGGCTGCTGAAATTTATGAAAATAAATTTCCCGAACGACATAAACCAAACATTTTAGAAATCTGTTCTTGAATTTGCTGAATTATGGAAGTTTTGTAAAACCCAGAAATCATAAATATGCTAAATGAGGAAAGAAATAATCTTGTGTTACAATACATTAACAATAACCCCACAGCATCGATTAGAAATATTGGTAATGAAACAAATATTCCTGTCATCCGTCCATCGAGTACTGAGCGTCAATAGATACCATCCATACAAGTCTAGAATAATACAAGGTTTATCGGCAAATGATTTTCCACGAAGAATAAGATTTTGTGAATGTTGCATCCAAAATACGCGAGAAAATCCCAATTTTTCTATGAAAATATTATGGGACTGATGAAACTCGATTTACCAATTGCGGAGTATCCAATGGGCGTAATACTTATCACTGGGCTGTAGAAAACCCACAACTCACCTCACAAAGACGATTTCTAACAAAATTTGGATTTAATGTTTAATGCGGTATAATAGGTAGATATAAAATGAAATTCAAATTTAAATACAAAATTTTATAAATTATTACTTTTATGAGATCAATTAATTGGGTTATTCATTTTTAATCTCAATTTAAATGCAGCACGATATCTTGAACTCTTACAAGAGCAAACAATGCCAGCTGTAAGGGCAACTGTGGGGAACTTGGATCAAATTTGGTTTATGCACGATGGTTATCCAGCTCATAATGCTGCCGTCGTAAAGAATTATTTAGAACAAAACTTCCCAATAGATTAATTGCGGGAGTAATGGCGACACTTTGTGGCCTGCTAGATCCCCTAACATAAATCCCCTTGACTTCTTTTTATGGGGACACATTAAGAACGAAACTTTTGCGTTTGAAGCTCCAGAAAGTATCGCAATTGTAGAGGAAAGACTGCTGTGAATAGAAACACCATAATAATAACAATAAACTCTCTGCAAAATCATTGTAAAATATGTTTTGATCAAAGTGGTGACCATAGAACAATTATTTTAAATTAGACAGTTATAATTTATTTGTATCAGCTTTTATTGTAAATGATCGCAAAAGTCTGTATTTTCATTCGTTCAATAAATTTTATCGATAATAATTCAAGAATAATTTCCTAATTTTCTAGCTTGAGCTTTTTCTTAATTATTGAAGTATTCAGTTGCCTAGTGAAAGAGGTATTAATTAGTGAACGTCAAAAAACGAACGTTATAGTGAACGATTGCCTAACTAGATTAAGAATTTTTTGCGATTTACAGGTAACTAACATTTTTTTCTTATTTCAGTATTCATTGAAAAGAAAATACCATGTTGTGATACTTTCTTGAAAAGAGGAAACTTAATGCATTAATAATGCAATACGGCGTCTTTAAGAAAAAAGAAAGCTATAGTCATTATCTCGAAATCTGAAAAAGATATTCTTTTGTTTTATTTTTTATTGTAAGGTTTTTAAAAAAGTACTCGTAGAATGTTGCACCATTTTGGTTTCCCGCAATTTCTTCAAAAACCAAACTCAATTGATAAAATCTAATAGCACTTCTGGAATGGTAATAGAGTCTAGAAACGTGTGTCCATTTGACCGATTTGTGCAGCACTGTATAACAGAGATAGCCATACCATGCACCATTTGGGAATAGTGTATATATATATATATATATATATATATATATATATATATATATATATATATAATATATATTTGAGGTTTACACTCATCTTATCACAAGAAAATCTCTATAAGACTGATATATTAGTTTTCAAGACTACTGACAAATTTTCTACATTAACATATATACCTGTTACGTAGGTCGCAAGGTTTAGCTAATAGCCACCAAAACAAACGAAATTCATTAATATTACTACTACACCTCTCGGGTTCGTTGAATGATCTTTCACTGTGTTCAACCTGAGGACCAATGAAATGATTGATGATCTTGATCCTTCTACAAAATTTCACTTCTAGACACGGTTTTTTCTCGGTGAGCTGGCCTACATACATCTTGACCTGTTTCCTCTGTTCGAATTTCACAACAACCCAATCACCCACATTTATTTTTGACAGGTCTAGTTGCATTTGGTCGATGAATTTGATTTCTTCATTCATCTCTTGTACTTCATAGACTACAATCCATTGAATGGCTTTGCAAATCTTCAACACTGCTATTGTCACTGTTCTCCTCTTCAAATGGTCTCTTTTTCTTTGCCTTCGTATTTTGCTTCTCTTTGCTACCAACTTCCTCCTTTTTTTCTAACTCGCTATCTCTGAAGCTATTATCTTCGGTTATTTTCATAGTTTTTGTTATTTTGACTTTTTTTTGTAGCCTTTGGTTTTCGATGTCTTCAAGCTTAGCACTTAATACCTAAAGTGACCACCTCAGCACCTCCGCAGATTGTTTTTCTTTCGGTGGAAGTTTTTGGTGTTTGCTTAATTTGTTCTAAAAGCAACTCTTCGAATGTTTTTTTCTTAGGGCTTGAAGGTGATGATACCTCACCCACACTTACTCTGGATGTTGGGACTGGTTGATTTTCTTCGACGTTTACTCCGGATGATGTTGATGGTGCTGATGGAATTTCTTCTAGGTGTACTCTGACTATTGCTGGTGTTGGCGGATTTACTTCCACCATGGTGGCTGTTGCAGGCGCTACAGCTGTGATTGCTTCGTTAGTAAATGCGGCTCTATCTGCCAGATTTTCTTTAAAATTGCACCACCGTCTATCAGCTTGAGCTTCATAATTCTCTATGGGAATTACAGCGTTACAAAATGGATATATCCTGCTTTCTGAAATCCATGTTTGATGATTACTGGATCTAAGTTTTCCAAATTTTGGAAATGTTGCCCGCAAAATAGATTTTGGAAGTTTGTGTTCATAGTTCTTCCCCTGCCATTTTATAAGTTTTTCCTCCCATTTCATTTTAAGGACCGGAACACACTGAGGTCCATGGGTTGAAGGATGTGGCTGGTGTACGGAGGAAGCTTCAGAATGACTATGTTTTCTTGTCTAGCTATTTGCACGAGCGAGAATCCAACAAACTTGTCCATCGTAAATAAGAATAACTGGTTTTTGTTGGGGTATATTTTTCAGAAAATTGTTTTTGAAATAATTTTCGAAGGTTTCAACCTCCATCCACCCATTTTTGTGGCCGAATACGTTATTCCTGTATATTCGTCATCCTTTTTGCAAGCCATGTGTCCCACATTTTTCCTTTAAAACAATATGCAGTAATTTTTCCCCAGCAGCGTTTGCCCCATTAACACAGTGATGTTTTCTTTTCCTGACCCGCTTGTTGCTCTATAAGCAGCTGTTTCTCTTTGGCCAACAACTTTTATTCTACTCGGATCTAAGCAAAACTGGTTTCGTCTATGTTGTAAATTCTTGCTGGAGAATATCTTTTAGCAGAGTAAAATAATCATCAATGATAAATGGATCTACACCTTTTTTCTACTTCTACTATTTGTGGTTTCTTCTGGCTTAAGTTGAAGGTTTTTTTAAATCGTGTAAAGTAGTCGTCGCCTGATACTCCATTTTTAAATGAATTTGGAATCTTATTTTCTTGAACGTAACGAGTTATTAGTGCCAACACTTCCTTTTTGGAAAAGCCGAAGCCCCATTTTTCCATGAGCTTTATGCTTTCGGCTATTCTTCGTTCTTCCTCATAAGGAATGGTAGTGGGTCTCCCCATGGTGGAGCTTTTGATATCCCTTTGACATTTAACATGTTTAAAAAGGGTGGATTTAGGGATGTTGTAAGTCTTCGCTGCCCCGTATAACGTTAATTCTTGATTTTCACAGCTGCAACGGCAGTTTTTAGAGTTTCCTTGGAGTATTGAACAGGCTGATTCTTCCGAACATATGTCCGTACTATGTCTAAAATAGGTAAAACAAATTATCATGCGAAAAATTACAAGTACTTACTTACTTAATTAACGCGGATTCAACTGGGCAAGTGGAACCTAACATAGGTTACATTGACCCAATAATTTTTAAGTATAACCCATGCATGTTTCTTTATTGTGCATAAAATTACGTTATCCATGCGCTTAAAATGCAAAAAAGTATTGTTTATTAAGTACTTACTTGAATAGATTCAAATATTTCCACGAATTCCTTGGTCGTAGCAGACATAAACAACATACATGTGCTAGCTCACTATGCGATGTAAAACGCTAACGATCACGCCACTGCCGAAAATTCGAACTATAAATGAATCGGTGCTGGGTACATATACCACAGCGCATCTGAAGGATGTTGGTGGGTTAGTGTGCAATAGGTGGAGTTGCATTACAGAAAATGATTTTAGCAGAATAAGGCTGGGGTCCACTAGCCCGGATTTCCACTGTGTACCTTACAACGCGTTTATCCATAACACAAAGAATTGACGACATTCTTATGATGGTTGGATATGGTAATACAGTGCGAACACAACAGGAGGTGTGTTTCATTTAATAACCAACATACGGATAGAACAGTAAACCAATCGACAGTTAGCAAAATTGAAACAAAGTTTCGAGATACTGGCTCTGTGGAAGATAAGCTGAAGGCTGGATGTTCAGCGATCAATGAGGATAAAAAGTTAATGTTTTACTAGCTGTACAAGTAAATCCACATAGTATCATTCGGCAAATTAGTCGCGATTACTATATTCCTACTTCATCTGTACTTAAGGTTTTAAAATCAGAAAAATGGCATCCGTATAAAATACATCTTAAATGAAGACGATCCCTACCGACGAATGCAATTCTAACTATAATTGTGAGGTTTACACTCATCTTATCACAAGAAAATCTCTATAAGACTGATTTATATTAAAGTTTTCCCCAAAGACTAACTACACAAATTTTGTACATTAACATATATAACCTTTACGAGGCAAGTCGCAATATTTAGCTAATAGCCACCAAAACAAACGAAATTCATTAATTTTTATTACTACTTTATACACCTCTCGGGTTCGTTGAATGATCTTTCACTGTGTCAACCTGACGAGGGAAGCTCAACTACAACAGATTAAATTGCAAATTGGCAAAAAATGCGATAGTTCAACTTGTCATTGTTTTGCAACTTCACCCCTAATATAATAATCAATCCCTGAAATAAATATTTCTTAGAGAAGACTGTTCAGATCACGCTTGACCTAATCTTAACTTTTATATCCAAATATCCAGACAGAATTAGGTCGTCCATAATCTGAACATTCCAATTCACAATAAAACATCATACTTACATCTAAAACGACAGATTCAAAACGAATTATCACGCGTTGAATTTTGACGTGAACGTATAAATAGAACTTTAAACACAACCGGTATAATAACAACATTTAGGCGACTGCGCAGACGGTAGCACTTTCAGGTATTAGTTCACAAACCATAAACATGTACGATCCCACTAACACAACACTGGGTGCCGTTCACACAAGTTCTGTTATAACTAACCTACACTAGGTTATTTCAACAAAACAGTGAATTTTTCTGCCAATTTACATTCAATACCCAAAACTGAGTTATCTACACACAACGTACAAATTGTTATTTCATATCATTGTTTTGTAGAAACTCTATCAACCACTGCAGAAGGCACTTTCTGACACATGTTCATTTATAATATAAATTTTATATACGAAATTAATTAACACATGCGATAATGGACAGCTCTGACCTGGTTAGACGATTAGTGCTACTTTAGACCCTGATGGTAAACAAACTTGTCTTAGTTAATGCAAATCCATGACGACCACATATTGTAAGTGTTTCGTGTCGTCACGATTCCATCCTCGCAACCACCAGCAATGTAAAACGGTTAGTAAGAGAAGAAAGAACGCGCAGATATAAATCGAAGCGATATCAATTCAAAAGATATAAAACGGAGAGATATAAATCGCAGAGATATAAATTGCAGCGGCATCAATCGAAGAGACATAAAACGGAAAGATATAAATCGAAGCGGTATCAATCGAAGAGAGCTAACAATAAGGGAAGATAAGTAACATATAGAAACGCTTTACATTCGAAAATTTCTCTTGTAGAAATAATGACGCCAAGGATTCAATCAGCAAGAGGGAATTCTGGAAGAATGCTTCATTTTTTACCAAAATGGCTACCCATAACCACACTCAAGAAAATTTTTTTAGTTGTTTTGTTGTTATAATTGTTGTATTCTATAAATTAAGTCCCTTATTTAAATATATGTGGTACATGTACTGCCCTCTAGTTATAATTCAGCGGACACAACAGATATCTTTAAGTAAGCGGTTTTGAAACAGACAGGAAAACCGGCGAAATCCCCTAGGTGACACTACTATGTCAATTTAATCCTTTAAATATAATTTTTAGTACAGCAACTACCGAAACCTATGAAATCAGTACTGTTGACGCAGACATCGATTAAACCGTTAAATGTAAATCTCCAAACTTCTAATACAAAGGTAATTTTTAATACAGCAACTACAGAAAATGATAAAATAGACACTGTTGAATTGGATATAGGTTGTTGCATGTTACACCTTTAACAACATGTACTTTGTAAATGGTTTACGAACTTGATAAACCGAAACATTAAATGAACCCAGTCTTGTGTTTCGTTTTAAATATTATTTTATTGAATGAATGAGTTACGATTTGACAATGGAAACCTTTATTATGATATAGGGGCAACTGAATTTTTCGGAAAGCGACTATGCGCATTCGTGGGAAAAATTTGATTTTTGTTCTATATGTTGTGTTGAATAAATATGAATGTCGAGTTTCGACATATTACCTTTTTATTAAAAACTAGCGCTAATGAATGGATTCTCACTCGCGTTGGTGCCGTTTCAGTTATTGCGCTTGGCATAGGCGGACATTAAAGCCTTTTGGGAGTGGTAGGTTTCAATTTAACGGGTAGATTTTTAATGGACGTGAGTATCTATAAAATATCTGGTGTGGAACAACACAAGACCTTCCAACCTATAATTTTTTTTAAGATAAGTATGCATCCAACTTTTTAATACGTTTATAAAGAAAATAGGTAACATCGTAAAAACAAAAACAATAATCTATGCTAGATGGACGTTTAAAGCTTTATGCCGGGTGCACGTTAATCGATATGTAAATAATAACTTAAAAAAGTTCCAAAGCCGCCCACTTCTATAAAATACAATTTAAGCGTCTTGTGAAACTAAATTTTATTTAACAAATACGTCTACACTTTTTTTTATAAAATGAATCGTTTTCCAGATATTGAGAAACTGCATAGATCATAATTAATCAATTAGTTTGAGGTTTGTATGGTATTTTTATATCTTTGAAATTTTGGCCTGTTTCAGAAATATCTGATAAAAACCAAGAACTTATCCTTGTGAACTACCCCTCTCCGCCGGTGAATTTCTCCCCAAATCCAATCAGTTCTAGGCGAAATGAAAACGAGCTAAAATACAAAATTTTAGGTACGTAGGTGTTGTCATTCCGGTGTTATCTTGGATACTAGCATACATGCACACACACACACACACACACACACACACACACACACACACACACACACACACTAACACAACACACAACACACACACACACACACACACACATAGGCACACAGACGCAAAGACGCACAGGAGCACAGACGCACAAACGCACAGACGCACACACGCAGACACACAGACACGCAGATACGCAGACACGCAGATACGCAGACACGCAGACACGTAGATACGCAGACACGCAGATACGCGACACGCAGCAACACGAGACACGCAGACTACGCAGACTGACCACACGCAGATACAGACACAGACACGCAGACACGCAGACCGCAGAGCAGACGCGCAAACGACAGCAGACACAGACACGCAGACCAACGACACACGCAGACACGGCAGACACGCAGACACGCAGACACGCAGACAGCAGACACCAGATACACAGACACACAGACACACGGATACACAGACTACATACATACATACATGACACACGTACGCACGCATGTATGACACCACACGCAACTGCACAACATACAGCACGCGCACATACACGCACACAAGCACACGACGACAGAACGCACGCAGCACACGCGACACGAACACACACACACACACACACACACAAGACACATAGACATCATGTCGATACGTTGCAAATGAGGCATAAGCACTTATATATATATATATATATATATATATATATATATATATATATTAATATAGTGTGTGTGTGTGTGTGTGTGTCGTGTGTGTGTTGTGTGCGTGTGTGTTGTGTGTGTGCTGTGCGTGTGTGTGCGTGTGCTGTGCTGTGTGTGGATGCGTAAGGGCGTTGTGTGTGCTAGAAGTGAACCCATAGAAAAAACAGTCTTGCGCGTGGGTTTATTTTTTTAAGAGAACATAACGCTCTGAACAAATTTATGTTGTAAATGTAAATGCATCAGTTAATGCATTAGTTGTTTTGAGCCAGAACCCATTGTTGGCGATAGAATATCATAACTTTTACAAATAAAGTGTTTATATGTGATTTGGAAGATATGCGAAAATGGAAGTAAAGTGTATCAACTGATTTGTAATAAACAGCAATCGATATAAATACTAAGTGCTAAGTTTACATCTTTTGTGACAAAACGTGAAGCTTAATTTCCCACTTTTTACGAACGACTAAGACCAAATAAGTACGCAGAGAACCTTTAGTAGTTAAGGACGAGAAGATATGGTATTAGTGGCGCGACTACTCCTCAGGAATAATTAAAGTGGTTTAGCCCCGTTGAATAAAATATTACATTTTATAGAGCATTTTATTATTAAAATTATATTTCGATATTTTTGACCAGAGGACAATTAGATATCTTATATAGGTACCATTGTGGGTTTGTAGATTTGGGTTAGGCCATTAGGCCAATCATTTCCCACCACTACTTTTTCTGTGTGTGCTTAGTTAAAGGTGTGGAATAAGACTTAGTAGGAAAAAGTTAGGTAATAAAGTTTTGTGTTGCTTAACTGCAGCGGCCACTGCACAATTAATATCGAATTCTTTTCTTTAAGCTGTAATGGTCCTTACCTAACAATTGTGTTTTAGGTACTGCAGATTAACAGCACTTTATTCGATCCCTTTAGTGTTTTTTATTCACGGGCAAGGTTACATAAAGTGGCACATAATTTAAGAACAACAAAGCTCTTGGTATTTTGGCCATTTTCACAACGATGGATCTGAAAACTTTTTATTTTGGGACACACCGATTGTAAAATTTAATAGCTAACGTTTCATTAGTTCCCTTCGATATACAGTATTGGCCAAAGTATACATTGAAGTCACAGAACATTGCTTGGACAATAAGCGTAAAGGACATACGAGATGTTTGAGTGATAACCGCGTAAGTTTTCATTTTCCTATTTCTTTTTTTTTCTTTTTATGTGCCTTTTCTGTACTATAGCCTTTATTGTTATTGCTCTCTCAGCGATTCAAATAACTGAATAAAATTTACCAAAAATGGCTATAGACCGTTATTCAAACCACACTCAACTTTGTCCCAATTTTTAAGAAACCAAAAATATAAAATTCCCAATGAAAACCAAGAAGTGTATGAGATACCGTGCAACAGCTGTCCAAGAACTTAATCGGACAAACTAATAGATGATTATAAGCGAGAGCCGGTGAACACAAACTAGCAATTGAACAGCACAACCATTCCTCGTCTTTAGCTGCACATCATTTGGATACAGGGCCTCAAATTAACCCCAACAATATTCGTTTAATTGCACATCTGCATATCTGACACGAAAGAATTATTAGAGAAGCAGTTGAAATTGAAAAAAGACCCAACGCCCTCAATAAACGAGACGACACTTCCAGAATACCGCAAGTTTGGAAGAATGTCATTAAACAAGTTGATTCGAGATTTCAAACAACTCCAAATCCTCCAGAAGCTTCAAAAGACTATGCTACAACTATTCCTACCGTCCCCACTTCTAGATCTGCTATATCTTATACTAGATCAACTACCCGAAGTCAAAATGCTCATCTAGTTTGAATTTGAATTAGGTATCTTGTTTCATATTCTGTATTTGTTAAAATAGTTGCCTTTTTTCAATTTCTGTACTTGTCAAAGTTTTCCGACACATAGAGAAGCACATAGACAATACACGGGATCATGGGTCAAGATTACCGACAACATGGAAATCAATTCTAATGGATAAACACATAAAAACAACTCATTCAAACACGACAACAAACTAAAATGAAAGTAGAGGAAGTGAAAGTGTAACCAAAGAAAACAACAAAAAAGAAAGTAGACAAAGTGAAAGCGCAATGAGTCCAAAAAAATGCAACCAAGCACGTAACCAGCAACTCGGAACACTATATAATACGGAACCTCAACCAAAAGGAGTCAGTTCAATACGAGTAACACGAAGTAGAAGCCGAATGTTAAACGTGCCCTGAAAATGGCAAGTGGGATATTGCCGAAACGTCGAGTAAACAGTCTCTTAGAGACTACTACAAAACACCAATTGGGGCCAGCACCCGAAACACCAATTCTATATATATATATATATATATATATATATATATATATATATATATATATATATATATATGCATACAGGGTGTCCTGGGAAATGAGCAACACCTGAAGACAGGGGGTAAAGGTCAACAATTGGAGATGTTTCCTACTACAGTGCTACAGTGTGGTAAAGGCTCCTTTGCGAAATCAGTCTTTCTAGATTTTTACAGGAATGGTACGTGATAGCTGGAAACTAATGACACTTTTACTACTAATATCATGGGTGGCCAGTTCAGTGGTGTCAATATTTTTTTCGAAATTCTAACACAATGGAAATTTCAAGATGGCGGAGGGATTTTTTTCCGCATTCACTGACGTTTTGGGGAATAGAGTTTCAGTGACAGTTCGCATTTAGTTGAAATTTTGTGGATGATTAATCCTAATTATCGTTAGCAATAATATCAGATTTCAGCTTAAAATAATTAAAACTATAGAAACGGCAGAATTTTAATATTTAATTCCGAAAAAAATAAATAATCGAGTCGAATGGTTTTGTTGAATCATTTGTTTTAAATGGCCGTAATCATAATTTCACCAGCTTTGCAGGTGTTTAACATTGATTTTCAGGCGACTAATACGTTAGATTAGATTAGATTACATTAGATTATAATAAATTTATGAAATATGAAAAAACACGTTTTCATATTTTTCATATTTCACATCTCAAGTAATTTTTTAAAGATTTTACCACTTACTAAGGACGATAACTGTAATTGTTATCGAAACATTTGAATTTATATAAAATATGTGTAAATAAAAAAAGTCACCATTAGTTTCTGGATGCATGATATACCCATTTTTTTTGCTCTGACGCTATTAATAAAAATGTTTTTGAAAATTTGTTTGGTGACGCCATCATCATTATGTAATGCTGGAAGCACTAAAAAACAACGTGTCAGGCTGCTCTACTATCTGTTCATGTATGAAAAATCAGTAGTGTAAGCCAAAAGTTTTAACGTTTTGACGGTCTAGGTCAGAAACAATGAGTTTCTGGAGGATTTTGACAATTGGAAAGTTAGTGTTGTTGTAGGCATAAAACTACGGCAAATCAAGCATCACAAATGCACGAAATAAATAGTTTCGTAAATTAAATTTTGTAATAAAAAAATATTAATGAAGCAATAATTTTTTAATAATACAGTCAGTATCAATAAAATAATATAATTTAAAGGTTAAGAAATTATCAATATAAGTCAATGGCATTGATTGCGATTAAATTATAAATATTAGACCTGATAATGGAGATTATTTCGGTGAAAAGCTAGAGAGCATTTTAGTGATTACTGCATGCAACATGTACCCACTCTTGGGAATAACTTTTTTTGTTCAATGAAGGTCTCCTATTAACATGTACACTTAAAATGTCCGATTTTTGACTTTTAGTGGTAGAAGGTCATTGAATGTGGAACAGTAAAGATATACTTAAGTAATCATTAATATTGATAAGATCATTAATATCATTTTTTAATGACATTTAGCAGACGCTAATAAAGACTTAAATAGAAAAACCTGTTTAATATTCGAATTGAGTTGGTAATTATATCATTATTAACTTTATGACCAGAATTAATATGTTAAAAATTAATACACTTTGTACAACAGGCGTCATCACTGTAAAATCTCTCAGTATTTGAAAAAAACGTAATTTAATATACAGGGTGCGTCCGCCATACGTAAACCACTCATAGAAAATTTTATTTTAAAAAAGTCTAATAAAGAAAATCTCTTTCAGAAATGGCCGCCATAAATTGATTTTTATGAATTTATGAATGAATTTTAATGCAAATATTAATCATTATCAATGGATTTATTCAATGAAATTCTTCAAAATTATTAGTCACAGGTGTATATACGGGGGTTCGGTGGAACTAACTTTTGTCTTACAGGTTAAACTATTTATACCTTTAAATTATTATAAATTTTGTCAAGAACGGATAAAGAGACAACATTTTTAATGGGGCTTGTATCTCGAGTAAAGTACAGGTATGTATTTAATAAAATTAATAATAATTTTTAATTATTTATTCCTTTATTCTTCGCACAGAAAAAAAAGACTCGAAAATTTTTTGTAATTTTAACGGTTTTCAATAAAATTCAGGTCAAAGATAGTCGGGCACAATCTCCATTACGAGCAGGTTTGTGGAACTTTTTAGAAAGATTCCTTTAAATAGAAAAATATTTTCAATTAGATGGACACCTGCACATTTTTTGCTGTTAGAAAATATTTAAATAGAATTTCCTGATAATGGATTGGAAAATGGACCAATTTTACCTCGGGCCACCTAGATCTCCTAACTTCTTTTGGGGCCTAAAATTTAGGTTTAAGCAATCTCCCACATCAGATGATTGAAAAAAAATCAGAAATCTTTTGAGATGGTCATGATATGTTGCAAAAGTAAAATGTTCGTTTAAAAAGATAACATGTGATTTCAAGAGGATGGGCAAATTTTTGAGGCAATTTCAACCAATTTAAATTAAAATTTAGTTTCCATTTCGTTTGTTAATTGCTTTTTTTGCACTCTGTAAATGTTGTATTTTATTTTAATAATCTAAAAATCGCAATAGATTTTTAAATTTAGTTTATTTTTAAAATTAAGTTGATCGTTTTCCTTGAACGATTCAAGCATTTCGTCAGAAGCTTTAAAAGTTGACAATTTGTTGTTTTGGTTATTAGAGTGAAGATAAGGTTATAAACATTGCATTTTTGTTTAATCTTAATAGTGTAGAAATAACTTTATAAACTTAAA